>JAVXUP010002265.1:0-145509 GCA_033070095.1 Escallonia herrerae
GGGGACCGATCCACACCCACCGGTGGAGAAATAACAAATTTCTCCACCGAACCGCTGGTCTTACCAGCGGTTGGCCACGTGCAAAAAGGCGAAAAAGGTGTACGGCCACTGCATTAATGGCAAAAAAGGCACGAGAAATGACACGAGAAATGGTGAGAAAATGGCGAGAGAGAGAAAAAGGACACCAACCGCATGCACAACCAGCGGTTGGCATTAATATGCCTGCCACGTGCCGTCCCCCACCCCTGCCACGTGGCCCAACCCCATGGCCCCTGCCACGTGGCGTCCGCTCCCCCTGCCACGTGGCCCACCAGCATGGCCAACCGGCGGTATTAGCGATGGCCCTGCCACGTGGCATCCCCTCCCCCTGCCACGTGGCCCAACCGCTGGTGGTACCCGCGGTTGGTCCCCTCCCCTGCCACGTGGCGTCCCCTCCCCTGCCACGTGGCCCAACCGCTGGTACCACCCGCGGTTGGTCCCTCCCTCTGCCACGTGGCGTCCCCTCCCCCTGCCACGTGGCCCAACCGCTGGTACCACCCGCGGTTGGTCCCCTCCCTCTGCCACGTGGCGTCCTCTCCCCTGCCACGTGGCCCAACCGCTGGTACCACCCGCGGTTGGTCCCCTCCCCTGCCACGTGGCGTCCCCTCCCCTCACGTGGCCCAACCGCTCCTACAACCCGCGGTTGGCCGCCTTTCCCTCTGCCACGTGCGTCCCAAACCCGCGGTTGGTCCCTCCCCCTCCCCTGCCACGTGGCCCCCCCCCGCGTGATGCCCCACCTGGTGTCCTTCCCCACGATGCCACGTGTCGTCCTTCCCTCCCCCGTGATGCCCCAACGTGGTGTCCTTCTGCCGAAATTTTTTTTTTTGCAGCAGCCTTTGACCGCATAAACACCCACCCTTCCTCACTTTTTTCTGTCTTTTTTCTTCTCTCTTCCTCGCTTCTCTCTTTATAATCCCCTCCCCCGAACCCTTCTTCTGCACTCTGTCATCTTTTACCAACTTCCTTCGTACTTCATATCTCACCTACATAATCTCCATAACAATACAAATCAAAAAATTTTACGCTAGAAGATCGGTGGATAACCGCTAGAAGATCGGTAGTTTTTTCTTTAAATACATCAAGTCACAACAAGTAAGTATTTTGAATTTCCTTATAATTCAATGTTAGGTTTATACAAATCAGCGTATTACATTTATAGATTCCAAAACAGCGATTTTTTAGGGTGCCAAATATAGACAGTTTTTCACGAATTTATAAAAAATAGCTAGAGCTAGATTTTGCCAAAATACAAAAAAGAGACCCTAGTTATTCTTAAAGGATCTGTCTCAGGTAAAAATTTCAGATTTTTCCAAAGACTGGAAAGGGGTTAACTGATACGGGGAACCTTGTAACTCTGCAGTGTATTTTAAAATATCAAGCTAGCGCGATTTCGCGCGAAACTTTTATGAGAATCCTAGGATGTTGGGAAGTTCCATTCCCCAGGAATTCGGGCCATTCCGAAGCCGTTACCTATTTTTTTGGCCGAACGGCCCTTTAAGCGCTTGATCCGGACACCGGTTCGCGATTTTTGGGCGAAACCTCCGTAAAATACTTTTTATGTCAAGAATGAATTCAGGAAGCCTCAAGTAGCATTTCGAAGCACTTTTGATATTTTTTTATGCCAGGGGGCATTTCGGTAATTCGCCGCCCCGAGAGGGGTATTTCGGTAATTTTACAGTGCTAAGTTTTTTGACGGACTTTTTAGTCCAGAAATATAATTACAAAACCTGAAATGTTGTTTTGAAGCTGACGTGGCGCGCGTAGGGGTGTTTTGGTAATTTTCCCGCGCCAAGGGGTGTTTTGGTAATTTTCCCGTGCCAAGTTTTTCAAACGACTTTTTAGTCCAGAAATGTAAGTAAACCACCTGAAATGTTGTTTTGAAGCTGGTTCGGGGGCGTTGGGGTGATAGTGAACGCTCAGGGGCATTTCGGTAATTTGCCGATGTTCGGGGGCTATTTTGCTAGGAAGGATCCAGCTTAAAATTCATACCTTAAAATAACTTTTAGTTCAGGAAAGGGTGTGAGACACCCGAAAACTTATTTTGTTCCAGATGTTCTGAACCTTGTGACGCACCGGCGATGACTGCCAGGGGATATTTTGCATAAGTAGCGGGTGTTTTGGTAACTTGCCCCCTTTAAAATTTTTCCTGATATATTTGGTATATAATTGACGTAATACATTTAAAAACTTGACTTTAAAGCGGTTTTGAGGTGTTGGAGGTGTAGGGGCCATCGGGCTATATATTGCTATATAACCACGTTGGCGCTAAATTCAGTGGGAACTAGCGTAATTAAGCGTTCGGAGTGGTGGGAATTGAGGATTTGTTTTAATACATTGAAATAATGACTATTGCTAATGTGTTGGTAAGCTAGGTTAAAGATCCAGTTATAGTTTTGGAATGTAAATATTATGGATATTATGGACGCTAAGTTGGTTTATAATTATATTTTGTTCTTAAAGGTATGAATTTCAGCTCTGGACCTCATGATACATCAATCCTATACGATGACGATGACCACGTCGCGAGGCACGTATTTGACGGTGTCGATAGGGGTGTTTTGGAAACAATTCAAAGCACAAGGCACCTTGAAGAGTGGGTACTAAACGAGGAACAAATACAGCTATTACACCGTCAAAATTTAACCCTGTTCACCGATCCCGGGAAATGGTCTCGACACGACGATTGCCTTATATCCGCTCTAGTTGAACGATGGAGGAGCGAGACGAACTCATTTCACTTCCGGTTTGGTGAAATGACTGTTACGTTAGAGGACGTCGGATTTATACTTGGAATCCCATGTCACGGCAGACCCGTTACTTTGAACGTGCCGTCTGCATCCATAGCGAATATGGCTATGCAGTATTTTCCGGGAATTCCAAGGGCAGCGCTTACAACAAACGGCGTCAAGCTTAAATGGCTGAGAGAGCAGTACGGCGTGCTACCGGATGAATACACTCCTCAAGATTTCGTGACGTATACGAAGGCATTCCTTCTGTATATTATTGGAGCTATATTACTTCCGACGCATTCGAAAAACACGGTGCATCCGAAGTATATGGTGTTCTTGGAGGATCTTGAGGAGGTATACTCCTATTCGTGGGGTTCAGCTGTCCTTGCGCACCTATATCGAGCACTGCATAAGGCTACGAGAAACGGTGCCAAGTCCATTGCCGCCTGCCTGACTCTATTACAGGTATGAGCATTTATTTTCTTGGTAGGATCCTTAGTCAATATATTCGGGATTAATTACTAATTCCATATAATGTTTGCATTCACAGGTTTGGTCTTACGAGAGGCTACCCATGGGTCGTCCACAACCGTTGGTAGATTCCGATGAGACGTGGCCTAGGGTGTGGGCCTGGGGGCCTACGACCAACCGGAGGAGGAGACGGGTAGACCCTCACCACCATCTAAAGTTCTATCGGGGGGAACTAGAGATACTAGATGCATCCCAGGTGACGTGGCAGCCATATGGCAAGGTGATGCATCTGTTGGATGAGTGGTGTTGGCAACTTCCGGTGTCGTACGTGCTGGCAGGTTTGGTTCGGGTGCCGCTCATTCACTTCGAAGAATGTGAGTTTCAGATGCCCGATCGAGCTATGAAGCAAGCTGGCTGTCCACAAGGGATACCAAAACCCGCTGTAGACATGCGGCCATACAGGGGTGGTCGAGGGCCGAACTTCGAGGTGGCTGATGCCTTGATTTTGTTGGGTGACGAGGTGCACCAGTGGAATACCTGGCAGGAAACGTATGATAGCCTTGTATCGCTGAAGCACGACGGCATTAGTACTGAGGAATACTTACAGTGGTTTCTCAGGGTGACGCGCACGAGGGTGAATCGCCCTTCCCAGGTGAAGAAGACATCGTACGCGCCACGTGAGGTCTATGACCAGTTCTGGGCATTGGCCATTGTAAGTCATGCTAGTGTTGTTTGATAATTTATTTGCGCACCTTATCGACCATTTGTCAAATATGATTAGCCATATTTTCTATGCATGTTTTTTAGGTTGACCAGGGCATTGAGGTGTTCAAGCAGCTGGAGTCGTTTGACTGGTTTGTCGCGCAGGCTCCTGACAATCTCAAGAGGTCCATTGAGAAGTACAAGACTGAAGTTCAAAACTTTAGTCTTGCGTACCGGGGTTACGAAGGGGAGCCGTCTAGTCGCCCTCGTCCTGAAGCGTACGACTATCAGCCCCAGAGTCAGGTGTGGGAGTCGTCTGGTCGCCCTCTTCCTGACGCGTACAACTATCAGCCCCAGAGTCAGGTGTGGGAGCCGTCTGGTCGCCCTCCTCCTGACGCGTACGACTATCAGCCCCAGAGTCAGGTGTGGGAGCCGTATAGTCGCTTGCCTCCTGACGCATACGACTCTCAGTGCCAGAGTCAGGTTCCCCAAGTAGGAATCCAGGCCTCGCGCCCAAGCTTTCGGTCGGACAAAGGACAAGCGACGAAGCCATTGAGGTCGGACAAGATGGCTTGGATCGACCGGCACTACTTCGGGCATGAGCCTGTCAATTCAGCAGACTTTCCCCTTGCGACATTCCTAGGTCATGAGGATATCAGAACGTTGGCGCCGGAGACAGATCTTTCAAATTTTGTCATGAACGCTTACATAGAACTGCTCCGGATTAGAGAGCAACGTTTTAACCGTTCTGAATATTTGAAGCTTAACATGTATCCCACTCATTTTGTGGAATTAACGGTGAGAGAATTCACAGAATGGAGGCGAGGGGGCGGCAGGAGTAAGTGGAAACCAGGTCGAAACGTGTTAGGCATGATGAACGCAGACTATCAATGTCCCGCTGCTGATGCGAACCTTATCATGATACCCTGTCATCATGCAAACCACTGGTTCCTATTAGTTCTCCATCCAGCGTTCAGAACGGTTCACATATACGATAGCCTAAGGGAGGACGAGCCTGGACAGCTGCTGGCACAGATGTACAACGAGTACATCACTTTAGTGGTTAGTATTTATTTTTTGACCTTGGCTCATAGTATATTGTTCTTGTCTCATAGGCTTGATTCTCGTTTTTATTGTTGGATGCAGACTACTGTCCTCTCGCTAGCATGCGGACGGCCACAGGGTGACCCTTGGACGGTCGTGATGATAAAGGACCGACCAAAGCAATATAACGGTCACGATTGCGGGATTTACGTCCTCAAGTACATGGACTACATTGCTCGCTCGGAAGTGCTCAAACACTCCTCGTGGACTAGGAAGGATGCCTTGACGTTTAGGTATAGGATAGCCTGGGAGCTGAAAAAGAATGAAGCTAGACGCCTTCATTACCATTATCCTGACGTGCGTGGCTAGCTGCTGTGATGTTACAAAAAATTGTACCAAAAAGAAATGTACATAATTTTTCGCATGCTATGAATTTGGCGCTAAAATGTGCGCGAATATACCTTTCATATGACGGCATTCGAAAAAATTACATCTCGCTTTTCGCCGAAATTCATAGAAATGGGCTAACTAGCGTGCATGAGGTGCAATGAGCGAAAAAAAAGTGACAAAAAAATTTCAACTTTTTTCGGAAGCTATCAAATGCGGCCTAAAGTGTGCCCGAATAGGCCCTTCCTAGGAAAACTCAAAAATTAATGTGTCTCATTTTTCGCCGAAAATCTTACAAATGGGCTAACTAGCGTGCCTGAAGTGCAATGAGCGGAAAAAAAGTGACAAAAAAAATTACAACTTTTCGGAAGCTATCAAATGGGGCCTAAAGTGTGCCCGAATAGGCCCTTCCTAGGAAAACTCAAAAATTAATGTGTCTCGTTTTTCGCCGAAAGTCTTACAAATGGGCTAACTAGCGTGCCTGAAGTGCAATGAGCGGAAAAAAAGTGACAAAAAAAATTACAACTTTTTTCGGAAGCTATCAATTGGGGCCTAAAGTGTGCCCGAATAGGCCCTTCCTAGGAAAACTCAAAAATTAATGTGTCTCGTTTTTCGCCGAAAGTCTTACAAATGGGCTAACTAGCGTGCCTGAAGTGCAATGAGCGAAAAAAAAGTGACAAAAAAAATTACAACTTTTTTCGGAAGCTATCAATTGGGGCCTAAAGTGTGCCCGAAAACGGAGTTACCAAAAATATCAATAATCCACAAATCAAATCACAAATTAAAGATTGCACAAACCAAATCACAAATTTAAACATTATAAAAGTTCAATTTATACAACTGAAACATTAACCCTAACACTCTTCCTCATCATCGTCCTCCTCGACCATACTGCCAGGTTCGATACCTAACACTTTATAATGGTTTCTCTTGTCATGATCAGTCATCTTATTACACAACGCACACTTTCGTAATTTTTTTTGACCCGTTGCTTCTTCAATCGGATTCTTCATGCGTATTGCTCGTTTTCGCCCTTTTGTTTGAGAAATAATTGGATCAAAAATGTCGTCCTCCTCACCTTGTAGGTCAGTGCCGTCAATGACTGGCTGTTTGGCTCGATTGAATCTACCGCCTGGAGTTGTCCGAGTAGTCGGAGTGTCCACAGTTTCTGGTAATGCCATCCTAAACTGTGCATGCATAGCCTTATCCCGTGCGGCTGCTTCAACTTGATACCTGTACCCATCAAATGTCGACGCTGCATCCATTGATAAACCGTGCATGATGTTACAAAGGTGATTATATCGCAGCGACTCAGATTGCTCGAAATCAACTGAAACATTGGGCACGTAAGGAATGTGACCGTGGACTCTGTTGGCTTCCTTCGTCCACCGTTCCAAGATATACGGTGGAGGGATTTCACTAGCATTCTTGGCGCTCAAAACCCTCAACGCGTGTCGACAAAGTATACCTTTATGCTCAAACAGTTGACAGTTGCAATTAACCAACCCAGTGTCCTTACAAATTGCTACGGTAAAATGTCGTCTGGTCCTCGGAGCCGACGAAGAGCACGGATTGGCGAAGTTCGTCACATTTGTCAAAGCATAAACCTTGATGTCTCTGGTGGAATACTCGTGCAACTTTGTCATGCCATATTGATTCGACTTTAGTAGTTCCTCTTGAAACTGTCGAAACATTTCCTTGGTATAGACTTGAGCCGCATGAGCCTCTAAAGGTGAATAAAGTAGTATAGCTCTTTCTTTGCAAACTGTAGCCGCGTCGGCTTCTCTCTCACGGTACAATTGCCTGTCAACGGCTTTCTGCATCTCTAGTACGAACTCCGCTATACTTGAAGACTGGCCTACGTACCCATCAAAGAATGAATTCATAGCTTCGCTTCTCGAGGTCGTAGTCATTCCGGCTGCAAAAAAATTCTTGGTGTAGGCACCGACCCACTGTGTCTTGATCTCATACAACGATTGTAACCATTCGTGATTGTGCAAATAGTAAGTATCCATTAACGTGGCCCACCTCTCCTCGAACACGTCTACCGTCAACGATTTCTTCACACATGTATTAAAGTCAGTCTTGAATGACGGATGGTTTGCATATACATGGTGAAGCCGTTCGGGATATTTGTTGCTTATGTGCCATGTGCACAGGCCATGGTGAGTATCTGGAAGGACCTTAGCGATTGCATTTTTCATTGCCAGATCTTGGTCGGTGATGATGGTCTTTGGAGGAATATGATACATTGCTTGAAGCCACGTTTCAAATAACCACGTAAATGACTCCTCCGTCTCATCCCTAAGCAGGGCAAAGCCAAACGAGATTGACTGATAGTGGTGGTTCACCCCGGTGAACGGAGCAAAAGGCATAGAGTACTTATTGGTGCGGTATGTGGTGTCAAACGTCACAACATCCCCAAAATTTTGGTAAGCAGCTCTAGAACGGGGGTCCGCCCAAAATATAGTACTAATGCGGTTCTCATCATCCAGTTGGAGACTGTAAAAAAATCCAGAATTCTCACTCTGAAGGGACCTGAAGAGATCAAGTGTAGTTTGAGAATCACTCTTACCGAAAGACTCTCTCCTCTGAGCACGAAGTTCATTTCGAAGGTCTACTTCGTTGAAACTCAACTTGTCAATCCCCCCAGCCTGGCTTGAGAAAACCCCCATCATCTTAGAAGGTGGAATTTTAGCCTCGGCCATTGTAAAAATTAGTTGTCTGTGTGCCGCGCTTATTTCTCGGTGTTGATGAATTTGACCAATCTTACTGGGGGTCATCAACTGATGATTATGGCTCAACTCCACTCCTGTGACAACCCAATGGTTTTCATTTTTTCGGTGTACTGCATACACATGGGCCTTGCAGCCGGTACCCGGAAATGTGTCCCGTTTTCTTTGTCTTGTTGTCCCTTCGTCACTGATCCGAACGACCGGAGTTACATGCGGTGCTCCTCTATGACACTCAAATAGTCTTGCACCAATTTGATCTGTATTCGCCCGTTTTCTAGTCGTCTTAGTTCTAATACCGAAACCTATCGTTTTCGAATATGCTCTATAGTATGCTTCAACTTCGTCCAGTGCTTGAAAAACTTGACCAACGTAAGGTGGATCAGAACCTTCACAAAAATTATTTCCTCCAGTTGCATCCATATTTATACTGGAATCTAAAAAATAAAAATTATATCATTCTCAACAAGTCATAGATTTAAATAAAAGAAGAATAAAATTTATTTAAACCACCGTCTTTCGGGAAATTTGGTATAATGTAAAATTAGCAAAATAGCCCCCGATGAGCGGCAAATTACCGAAATGCCTCCGGGGGTTCATTATCACCCTAACGCCCCAAATCAGCTTCAAAACAACCTTTCAGGTGCTTTGCTTACATTTCTGGACTAAGAAATCCTTTGAAAAACTTAACGCTGCAAATTTACGAAAATACCCCTATCGGGGATGCGAATTACCAAAATGCCCCCTGACAAAAAAAATCTGAAAAGTGCTTTGAAATGGGATTTTAAGCTTCCTGAATTCACTCTTTAAAATAACTTTTCAGGTGTCTCACACCCTTTCCTGAACTAAAAGTTATTTTAAGCACAAATTTGTGTAATGTAAAATTAGCAAAATAGCCCCCGGGGGTTCATTGTCACCCTAACGCCCATCAAACCAGCTTCAAAACAACCTTTCAGATGTTTTACTTACAATTCTGGACTGAAAAACTTTTTTCGGGAAAATTACCAAAACACCCCTCGCGGGGGGGCAAATTACCAAAATGCCCCCTGGCTTCAGAAAATATCAAAATTGCTTTAAAACGCTATTTTAAGCTTCCTGAGTTCATTCTTGATTTAAAAAGTATTTTACGGATTTTTCGCCTAAAAATCCTGAACCGGTGTCCGGATCGAGCGCTTAAAAGCCCGTTCGGCCAAAAAATTAGCTAACGACTTCGGAATGGCCCGAATTCCTGGGGAATGGAACTTCCCAACACCCTAGGGTTCTCATAAAAGTTTCGCACGAAATTGTGCTGTCTTGATATTTTAAATTACACTGCAAAGTTACAAGGTTGCGCGTATCAGTTAACCCCTTTTTAGTCTTTGAAAAAATCTGAAATTTTAACCTGATACAGATCTTTTGAAAATAACTAGGGTCTCTGTTTTGTATTTTGGCAAAATCTAGCTCTAGCTATTTTTTATAAATTCGTAAAAAAACTATCTAATTAAGTTTTCACCTTTAGCGACAATTACGCCCCGCAATCAGCTGCAAAACAACATTTCAGGCGTTTTACTTACATTTCTGGACTTAAAAGTCCGTTGGAAAATTTTTTCGGGAAAATTACCAAAATACCCCTCTCGGGGTGGCAAATTACCAAAATACCCCCTGGCTTCAGAAAATATCAAAAGTGCTTTAAAATGCTATTTTAAGCTTCCTGAGTTCATTCTTGATCTAAAAAGTATTTTACGGATTTTTCGCCTAAAAATCCCGAACCGGTGTCCGGATCGAGCGCTTAAAAGCCCGTTCGGCCAAAAAATTAGCTAACGGCTTCGGAATGGCCCGAATTCCTGGGGAATGGAACTTCCCAACACCCTAGGGTTCTCATAAAAGTTTTGCGCGAAATCGCGCTGGCTTGATATTTTAAATTACACTGCAAAGTTACAAGGTTGCGTGTATCAGTTAACCCCTTTCCAGTCTTTGGAAAAATCTGAAATTTTTACCTGATACAGATCTTTTGAAAATAACTAGGGTCTCTGTTTCGTACTTTGGCAAAATCTAGCTCTAGCTATTTTTTATAAATTCGTGAAAAATTCTATTTCTGACGCCCTAAAAAATCGCTATTTTGGAATTTTTCGAATGTAATACCCCGATTTGTCAAAACGTAATTTTGACGCCCTTTGACGCCCTAAACACGAATTTTAGACTATTGTAAGAACAACTTAAGCGTAACACAATTTAAACAATCAATTGGTAAGAACAAATTGAAAAATACTTACTTGTTTTAACTTGATATATTTCAAGAAAAATCAACCGATCTTCTAGCGGTTATCCACCGATCTTCTAGCGTAAATTTTTTTTGTTTGTATGTAGGTGAGATAGGGAGAATGAGGAGGGTGGAAGAAATGATTCGGGGAGGAGGGATTTTATAGAGAGAAAAGTGAGAGAGGAAGAGAAGAACCGTGAGTGAACAGCAGGGAGGGGGAGGGGGGAATGACACGTGGGGGTGGGGGGTAGGGTGGTAATGACACGTGGGGGAAGAGGGGGTTCACGGGTGGGGGAAGGGGGGTTCACGGGTGGGGGAAAAGGACATAGGGTGGGGGGCAAGGGGGGGGGGCAAGGGGGGTGACGGGTGGGGGGTGGGGTCACGGAGGGCAATAATGCCAACCGCATGTAGGAGTTGCGGTTGGGCATTATTGCCACCATTTTCTCACGAGTTTTTCATTTTCTCGTGATATTTTCATGAATTTATCATAGTATTTTCGTCCTTTTTTGTCCCTTTTCGTCCTTTTTTTGCCCACGTGGCCAACCGCTGGTAAGACCAGCGGTTCGGTGGAGAAATTTGTTATTTCTCCACCGGTGGGTGTGGATCGGTTCCCTATATATATATATATATATATATGAATGCCTTAATATAGAAGACATAACTTTCAACGAAGATAATTATAATACAGATAGGATAAGTTATAACTTGATAAACTAGTTTTTAAACAAATATGATGGCAGTAGGTTCTCTGATGGTTTGTCAATATTAATGGGTGTATGGGTTGTATTTTGTGCGATTTGAATAAAGTCATAAGTAACATTATTATAATATTATTTTGTTTTCTATTTATTAATTCATTGGGGGGTTCCTAGCATGTTTTTAGATATTCCTTCTAAAGGAGTTAAATATTTATTGCTTTCTATAATGATTTGTTTATAATCTACGTTTTCTTCGTAGTCTTTTGAGGATGTAAAGACAACCAAAGGAGAAAATCGGGGACAACGGGAAAGGCATAAGACAACTTTTTCAAAAGTTGTTTGTCATTATGTAATTGTTAGCCTTAGCTTTTCAGACGCGTGTGTATGACGCGTGTAAAATAAGACAATAATGTAAATGCACTGTATATAGCTTTTAGATTTTCTCTGCCTATTTAAGAGAAGGCAGATTTCAATTGTAAATCATCGATATGAGAAATCGAGATCTTCAGAGAATCACAAAAAATCTTCAGAAAATTCTCTCAAAATCTCTCAAATATTTTCAAGCGATATTTATGTATAAGTCTTCAAGTAAGAACTCTCTCTCTTTCAAGCTCTTAGTTATTCTGGGGTGAACATGCTCAGTGGTGAAAGAACATTTTATGAATTGAACAAAGTTATCTCGGGTCTAGCATGACAAAAAACTGCATAATATATTCATGATTAGAGATCATATGGTATTTACTTGGTTTTAAAAAAGACTCTGTTCCTTTTGTTTTTTAAAAAATTGATTATGCTTACTCTACCACCAGAAGCTAGATCTAGTTAATTATGCCTTCACAACGAATTTTCAAAACTATCCTAAGGATTTAACAAAAGTGGGAGTGAGTCGCTTTAGGTTGTTTGCCGAGTGATGGCGTTGAAAACCTGTAGACTAACGCATGCCCTGAGTTTTTTTTCTAAAGGTATGCTTTGAAAATTCACAACCGACATCCTGAGATTGCATCTAGTTGAAAGTCTTACCCAGCATTCTGAAATTTTTTTGAAACAAAAACATAAAACCAGACTCTCTTGAAACCTTAGTTTTTGCCATATCTTCTCTAAATCTATGCTATATTCCACTGTGTTTTTATTTGTGCTATGCTTTCGTCCAAAATGGATAAGGTCTAACCGGGGACTTTGCTTGTTGAAAACATTATGATCTTAGAGAGATCTGTGTAAGGTATGCTTACTCCCAGTTTTTATAGTCTATGTTCGATTTATAGCCTTAATAGACCTGGGGTAAGCATACCTTACTTTATCTCAATAAGGTCATATAAAATTTAGATTCAATTGTAAATCATCGATATGAGAAATCGAGATCTTCGGAGAATCAATAAAAATCTTTAGAAAATTCTCTTAAAATCTCTAATGCTTCCCATCTTCCAGTGAATTCTGCAAATATTTTCAAGCGATATTTCTGTAGAAGTCTTCAAGTAAGAATTCTCTCTCTCTCTCTCTCTCTCTCTCTCAAGCTCTTAGTTATTCTGGGGTGAACACGCTCAGTGGTGAAAGAACATTCTATGAATTGAACGAAGTTATCTCGGGTCTAGCATGACAAAATAACTGCATAATATATTCATGATTAGAGATCATATGGCATTTACTTGGTTTTTTAAAAAGGTTATTAATTATAAAAGACTTACTGATAATATTGGAGATGATAGTTACAATATACCTAACAAAACTTTTCTTTTAAGCAAAATATAAGGTAAGAAAGTTTTTAGCAAATTCGATTGTAAATCAGGCTTTTATCAAATGAAGATGTGGCCTGAAGACATTAAGTGGACAACCTTTACAATTGACAATGGCTGGTTTGTCAATATCATGAACATATTAGCTGGTTATTTTCATAAACTTAGAGACACAAAGAAATTTAATTTTTATTGCGTCTTTAGAGGACAATGTCCTGGAATTTATAAACAATACCCCGAAGCCATGGTAAATAGTGTTGGAAATCACCCCCAACCGTGGTTCAAAGGCACTATTTCTTTTGAAGAAGCACATAAACTTATGAATAATCCGTTCAAGGTATGCTTACTATGAATTGAATGAAGTTATCTCGGGTCTAGCATGACAAAAAACTGCAAATATTAATTGGTGTATGGGTAGTATTTTTGTGCGATTTGAATAAAGTCTTTAGTAATAGTTAAGGTGTTATATTGGCTAATAAGAATTTAATTCCTAAAATAATTTGGCCTTCAACACGTGGAATTGGTGCTCAAAAGGTTTATTTTAAAGGATAAGGTTTACTTTGGGTATTGCAGGTGTTAGGAAAGTAATAGATGTTTGTGTGATATATTGGGAATAATGTATAGGAGCATTCAAAAAACATACTCCAGTTATGGGCTTATCTAATATTTTAATATAAGAAGTATTAACGATACTAGGATCTATAACTGTAATAGTGCATCCAGTATCTATAATTGCATTTGTTTCAGTTAATTTATCATAATGTTTTACTTGTATTCTTGTTCTTATAAGATTATTAAATTATTGTTTAAAAAACATAAAAAAGGAAAAAAAAAAAAAACAAAGTATGCGACGAATGTAGTAAAGGAAAAACAAATTGTTGTTTAAAAAACATAGAAAACTTAGATGAATGCCTTAATATAGAAGACATAACTTTCAACGAAGATAATTATAATACAGATATAACTTGATAAACCAGTTTTTAAACAAATATGATATTGTTTATGCAATAGAAAGATTACCGTCAGAGGTCTTAGGATTAGATATGTCTTTACCAGCTACCTGTTGAGATGGACTAGGAATTTCTTTATAACTGTTTTATTCCATATATTGCCACTTTGGGATGCAAAATAATAATATTCTTGCATAAATGACTTAATATTATGCCAATTTATAATTTTCTAGCTGCCTCAATTTGTATTAAAGTATCTCCTATATTGGGATTTCTCCCAGTTAATATTATTTGTATAGTGTTTACAAAATTATAAGGATTAAGTCCTAAGTCTGCCATTTCTGCTGGACAAAGTCTATATAAGAGATCATATGGCATAAAAAAAACTCAGTTTTTATTGAGAAAAAACCCAAGATAACTTCGTTCAATTTATATAATGTTCTTTCACCACTGAGCGTGTTTACCCCAGAATAACTGTGAGAGAGAGAGAGAGAGAGAGAGAGAGTTCTTACTTGAAGACTCCTACAGAAGTATCGCTTGAAAATATTTGCAGAATTCACTGGAAGATGGGAAGAATGAGAAATTTTGGGAGAATTTTTTGAAGATTTTTATTGATTCTCCGAAGATCTCGATTACTCATATCGATTAATTCCTTAATCAATATGAGAAAAAAATGCATAATATATTCATGATTAGAGATCATATGGCATTTACTTGGTTTTAAAAAAGACTCTGTTCCTTTTGTTTTCTAAAAAATCGATTATGCTTACTCCAAGACCAAAAACTAGATCCAGTTAATTATGCCTTCACAACGAATTTTTAAAACTATCCTAAGGTTTTAACAAAAGTGGGAGCGAGTCGCTTTAGGTTGTTTGCCGAGTGATGGCGTTTAAAACCTGTAAACTAACGCATGCCCTGAGTTTTTTTTTCTCTAAAGGTATGCTTTGAAAATTCACAACTGACATCCTGAGATTGCGTTTAGTTGAAAGTCTTACCCATTATTCTAAAAATTTTTTGAAACAAAAACCGAAAACCAAACTCTTTTGAAACCCTAGTTTTTTTCGTATCTTCTCTAAATCTGTGCTATATTTCACTGTGTTTTTATCTGTGCTATGCTTTCGTCCAAAATGGATAAGGTCTTACCGGGGACTTTGTCTTCCGGCCAACCCCCCCTCCCCTTTGGATAGTAATTTTATTTTTCCATTTCCTATTTTCATTCCTAAAAATTTAACATTTGTTTTGAATAATTCAATTTTTTTCTTGCTTAAAATTAAACCATGTTTATCGAATAATTTAAATATTAGGTCTAAGTGCACTAAATATTCTTTTTCATTTTTACTACAAACTAAAAATATCATCAATGTATACTAATATGAAATCATTGTAAGGTCTAAAAATGTCATCCATTTTACGTTGAAAAATGCTTGGTGCTGTTTTAAGACCAAAAGGCATAATTAACCATTCATATAAGCCTTCGGGTGTTGTAAAGGTTGTCCACTTAATGTCTTCAGGCCACATCTTAATTTCATAAAAGCCTGATTTACAATCAAATTTGCTAAAAACTTTCTTACCCTATATTTTGCTTAAAAGAAAAGTTTTGTTAGGTATATTGTAGCTATCATCTCGAATATTATCATTAAGTCTTTTATAATTAATAACCATTCTACTTTTACCCCTAATTATTTCTGCATGATTTCTAACTATAAATGTTGCTGACATATGCTGACTATTACTAGGTCTGATTACTCCTAATTTAGACAATTCTTTTATATGCATTTTAAAATCTTCTGCATCTAAACTACTTGCTTCTATATTAGCCGTTTTGATTATATAATCTGGATTAATAATATCTAGTTTGCAATATATTTTATTTAAATCCCATTGTTTGATGGGGTCTTCTCCTATAAAAGGTAATCTTTCTATTGCATGAATAATATCATATTTGTTTGAAAACTGGTTTATCAAGTTATAACTTATCCTATCTGTATTATAATTATCTTTATTGAAAGTTATGTCTTTTATATTAAGGCATTCATCTAAGTTTTTTATGTTTTTTAAACAACAATTTGTTTTTCCTTTACTACATTCGCCGCATACTTTGTTTTTTCATTTTACATTAACATATTTCTCACCACGCTTTTGAGCGTACTCTGATGGTGTGTCAATATTAATGGGTGTAGGGGTAGTATTTTGTGCGATTTGAATAAAGTCTTTAGTAATAGTTAAGGTGTTATTATTGGCTAATAAGAAATTAATTCCTAAAATAATTTTTCCTTCGGCATGTGTAATTGGTGCACAAAAGGCTTGTTTTAAAGGATAAGGTTTACTTTGGGTATTGCATGGTGTTAGGAAAGTAATAGATGCTTGTGTGATATATTGAGAATAGTGTATAGGAGTATTCGAAAAACTTACTCCAGTTATGGGCTTATCTAATATTTTAATATAAGAAGTATTAACGATACTAGGATCTATAATTGTAATAATGCATCCAGTATCTATAATTGCATTTGTTTCAGTTAATTTATCATAATGTTTTACTTGTATTCTTGTTCTTATAAGATTATTGAATCTTGTTTTAGTACAAAATTTTTCTAGATTAAAGTCTTGTATTATATGTTTGCTATTTTCTCCTAGGTTTTCTGTATATATTTCTTTTATTAATAAAATAGAGTCTTCTATTTGCATAACCTTTTGTTCTAAAAGATCTAATCTTCTATTGATATTCTTATCATAATAAGTATTTTCACTTGCTTTATTTTTACCTGTTTTTATATTTTTGACTATGTCTATATTATATTTTTGTTTTAAGCATTTAGTGCATGCCTCTTTATAACACAGTTTGCATTTGCATCTAACTTTAATTGATGGGAACCATGTGCATATATAACACGGGATTGTATCTAATCCTTTTTTCTAATTCCCAATTGTGTGTACAATTTTCTTCTAAAGTTAGATATCTGAAACATAATCTATTAATACACAAATTACTATAAACAATATAAAATATAATTTAATGAATGAAACACCATATATACTTATGGATGATAGTGGTGGCTCTGGAACCACTAATAATAGAAATAATGATGATAGTAGATTCTATACATCCCAACCTTCCATGAAACCACAATATGCTTAAGGAAATTTACCTAGACAAAATGCAAATATCGAAGACAATAAATTTGATAGACCTAATTATAAACCTAAAGGTAAAAGACACCCTTTAGAATAAAATTTTAAAATACAAAAGGCAGCAGAACCTTTTATTTTAAATATAACTTCAGTAGATCCCCAACAAAGAACTAATTATATACAAGTTTGAAAAGATGCAATTGTAGCTAATTTTATCACCAAACAATCTGATAATTTAGAAACATGAGAAGAAATGATTAGATACATGACTCAGTTTTTAGGCCTTATAGCCAAAGCCAATTTTGAAGAATGGCAAAAAACATTTTCAAATGACCTTAAGGAAATGACAGACTTAGGACCCAATCCTTATAATTTTGTAAACACTATACAATTAATATTAACTGGGAGAATTTCCAATACAAGAGATACTTTAATACAAACTGAGGTAGCTAGAAAATTCATTAAATTGTATAAAGACCCCATTAAACGATGAGATTTAAATAAAATATATTACAAACTAGATATTATTAATTTTTGATACTTACATTGAACTTTTTTAAAGCATCGATTGTAATCTGGTTAAAATGATACCAACGCTTAGTTTTGAGCTTTTTATCCGCCTTTGGAACTTTTGACAGACTAGAGGCATGATTACTTAGTGCTTCATCATGACGACCATCCACTGGGATAAGATTATGCCTTGGAATAGTAGTATCGCCAACTGAGCCACGTTTTTGACTAAAATGTTGATAATCTTGTAAATGTGTATATTCAAATAAGGAATATTTTGATTAAACTCAATAAAATTTTGAGTACCTATACCCAAAAATGTTGTTGCTTACGATGTTTGTGGTGGTGGTGGACGTGTTTTTGGCTATGTAATTTTGATAATCTTGAGGAAGACATATTTTATGCTAAAATTGTTTGACAAGAATGAAAAATAAAACTGATAAGAACAATTAAATAGAAAATAATAAAAGTATTAATAATTAAAGAATAATTGTAATTGAAAACTCGACAGGGTTAGTATGTAGTAATACATAAGAATGGTAGGAAAACTTGTAAAATTTAGATAAGAGAGAGTGAGAAAATTGATGTGAAAAATATGAAGAAGAAGAGGTGAATTTCTAAATTTTTCAAAGTTTATAAAAAAACCAAAATATCCCTAAAAGTTAGTCATTTATAGTTGTTGGGAGGGTAAATATAAAAAAGTGTATAAAAGAGTGGTTGAAATATGATTCGACGAAAATACCTTCAATAAAATAGATTAACACTTTGAATTGTATTGGAGATATTGGGGCCAGTGGTGAGGTAAGAGAGAACTGTTGGGTGGAGAATATAGATATAGCATAGGTTTGAACTGATAAGAAAAAGATCAAGTCTGGTGAAAGAATAGGAATGGATGCTCAAGTTAAATTATGATTGCACAGACGTGAGTCACCTGAATTGACATTAGGTGGAGAACCCAAAGTAAATGAGCCAAGCATGCATCACTCGATGGTTATGTCGATATAAACATTTTTCAAGGATAATCCTCCTTTGATATAACCAACCTGATTCAAAACAGTGATTCAATACCATTTATCTTCTAGCTTGTGTTATTTATCTTTTTATCTTAAAATGCTGATTTGACAAAGCTGGTGCAGCTAGTGGGAATAATCCAGGTACTTATGAAGAATTGTTTAATCTTTGTCGCTCAACGGTAAGAAATGTGATTGAAAGAACATTTGGATTACTGAAGAAACGGTTGGTAATTCTTAGAACCGCGTCTTTCTTTAATGTAAAAACATATGTGATATTATGAGTGGTAGTTTGTTAGTTTATTTGTGCATTCATCTATAATATATAAACAGGTAACAATCTGATTCTTTTTATCATTTGTAATTCGTATTCTAGGTTAGAATATAATCAATGCATGTTGCATCTTGAACAATTTTATACGAGAGGAGCAAATTGGAAAAGAAGCAAGATTGTTAGCTGAGGTTGATGCAGAATTAACAGCTGCTCAAATTTCAGATGACACGAGCGACGAGGAAGTGATAAGATCTGTCATACTTACACCTGAATGGACAACATTTAGAGATAATTTAGTTAAGGGTATGTTCGTTGAATATTTAGTAAGGCGTGGACGGGGAGTTTAATACGATAGCTAATTACCTATCTGAAAAGTTATTTCATTAGAAGTTATTTTCTTATAACTGTATATCTCATGAATATCTTATTACTATATGTCATAAATGTTATCTCTTTATGAGCTATTTTCTTGTTGAAACAACATAATATGTGGTGCATTATGAGGAGTTATGATGAATTTATAGTAGTTGTTGGTTGAATGTTTTGAGTTGGTATGTAGTTGTGTTGGCTGATGTTAAAAAATTGGCTCATTTCTTTATTTCTTACTAGTCATCATATGCATATTCATTTGAGTGGGCTCATTTTTTTTATTTTTTTTTTCATTTTGTACTTAGTCATTGTACGTGTATTTTCTTCCCTTTTCTTTTGCTTTTGTTGGGTAGGGTGGCATGTTGGGGTGGGGCATGATTTGATAAGGAAAACTTTCTAGTTTTGCTTTTTTACCTTTTGTTTTTTGATTTTAGTAATTTTAATTTTTAATATAATTTTTTTGTACTATCCGATCAATGAAATTACAAATTTTATTCAATCTTAAATCAATTCCAATTCCTATTGAATTACAATTCTCAATCTCAATTTCAATCCATTTGCCTACCGGAGCCGAGCTTGAGACTCACAATTGGTCAAAAAAAACATAAAAGGATCTTCTTTGTTAATAAAAAAAGAGCCAGACATTGGACCGTAAAAGCACATGGAAGAAAGAAGCTACCGACCAAGCTCCCGTCAATCAAATGGATCCTCGAAATGCACAGATTGACCTTTTGGATTTTGCCCCATGTTACGAAAGATGTTGCATCACGTTTTTAGGATGTTACTTAAATTGGACTCCGGCTAGTGGAGTCCACCCCATATTTGCCTTTATGTTTCTTTATACCTTTCCACTGTACAAGTGAGTGCGCAGACAAAAAACCTTATGGACCTTCGCTTCACTTTGACCTCCATATTCCGACCAGCGGAGCTTTCACTCCTTCACCGGAAATGTGAGACACCCATTTTCATCCGGAGAAAACTGAACCCAAAATTCGCAGCCAAAAGAACCATCCAACTGACGATCATGGCCGAGAAAAAGCCGGCCATCGAAGGCTTGAGCGACGAGTTGAATGCGATCGCGTGTCAGAACATCGACTTTGCGAGTCAAAGGAGAAGGGTTCGATCGGCTTTTGTTGATGTTCAGCAGCAGCTCGATCACTGCTTGTTTAAGGTCTGTTATGATTGGTTTGACTTGTGAAGTTTTTACTCCGTTTTTTATTTGCTTAGATCATTGTTCTTTTATCAGAGAGTGAAGTTTTCTTTCTTCATTTAATTTAATTTTTGTTTTTATCTGTTGGTGGGTAGATGGCTCCTGCAGGGATCAGAACAGAGGAGGTAAGCTACATGCTGCTTTTGAAATAATTGCACACTTGCATACACACGCACAGAGTTGCATACTTACATTACTTAGGCACTATAAAAATGAAAGGAAAATGAAGAGACTGTCCACTCCACAAAATTTTATGGACTTTTCACTTTGATCAAGCTCATTCTTCTTGAAAAGGTTTTGAATTTGATTCCTGTCCTCCCCTTGTCCCTAGAGAAAAAAGACACACCCGTGTACTTGTTTTTTTCTAACTTATCTTTTGGAAGGATTGAGTCCTTTTCTCCTATCTGTGTAACTACAAGTTAGAGAAGGATTACTTTGATAAGGTTCATCAAACTGAATATGAAGCTTTGACCAACATTTTGTGTATTTCGTAAATGTCAAAGGTCTCTTTTTGGGACGGGGGAAACATTATTCTTATACTGCATGCTGATCAATTGGTTTGTAGGGGATGCAACCAATGAACATTTAAGCTTTTTAACTTATGGAAAAGTAGTAGAACAACTGAAATTTGAAGTGTGAATGGACTAACTAGATCCAAGTATGTGAATCTGATGTTCTAAAGTCATTGAGCGGTAGGAGTAAGATGAGATATATACAACACATAGTTAATATTCCTCAGATGGGGGCTAAATTTGGACCCCTTTTTGTTTTTTCAGTATTCTTCTAAAAGTTACAGGTGCTAAAGATGTCATATCATCGTCAGTGTATTGGGTATTGCGTTTAAAAAAAGTTCTATCTATTGGTGCGGATATAAAAAAAAAAGGTTGCTATGGTTAACGGCCTCCTAATGCATTCTAAACAATGTTACTGGTTGCCAAGAACGATAGCATTTCATCATCAAATGAAGACTATGTTTCCAGTATTTGAGAATTGTGTTACTGTGTTTTGTAGTGGTATGAAAGAAATTCAAAGGGTCAAGAAATTTTCTGTAAAAGTTGGTTGCCGAAGCCTGGTGTTCCAATTAAAGGTGCTTTGTGCTTCTGTCATGGATATGGTGATACTTGCACTTTTTTCTTTGAAGGTTTGTCTTGTACAGATTTGAGTTTTAATTATTTGAGGACTATCTTTGTGTTGTGCTTTAGTGTTCCACTCTAATGCTTATCTATGCAGATCTCTGAATTTCAGGTATTGCCAAGAGGATTAGTGCCTCTGGATATGGTGTTTATGCCATCGATCATCCTGGTTTTGGTCTCTCTGAAGGATTGCATGGTTACGTTTCCAACTTTGACGGCATAGTTGACAACGTAATTGAACAATACACCAAAATCAAAGGTTGCCATGCGAAGTCTTCCTTTTATTATTACACGCATCGAGCTTGAACACTATGCTTAAAATACTTCCGATCGAATTACTTGGCCAGTCATTCTTCTTTATCATCTTTCTAGATGTGGTCATCATCCTTGCAAGTTTCCATATCAAGACTCGCCCCGTGCCATATCCTAGAGATCATACACAATGAGGCCTTCGTGAAGCATTTGAATTGTCCTTTTAGTTTTCTTTTCGTTACCTGCTTTTTGATGCTAGGTTTTCTTGGTCCTTTGGTTACCTCATACAATTAAGCTGCAGCTGATTCATTTCTACTACGATTGGCAGGAAGGCCCGAAATAAGAGGATTGCCCTGCTTTATATTAGGCCAGTCCATGGGGGGAGCAGTTGCTCTCAAGGTTCATCTCAAGGAACCACATGAATGGGATGGAGTAGTTCTTGTAGCTCCAATGTGTAAAGTAAGCCCATCTTCCCTTCTACTTAGTAATGTTTATAATCTACATTTCTCATCTAAATGTTCTATGTTTTGATGAGGTTAAGTTGGGCAGGCTGTTTTTGCTTTCAGCCATATTCTGTAGTATTTTGTTCTAACATAATCTGAGCCAGGATTAGCATTTGAACAAAATACTGTCAGGATTTACCTTTGATGCCTATTATTTCAGAAGGTTTTTTCTGGCAAACATGACTTGTCCTTCATAATTATGCCATTTTTCTGAAGCAATTAATTATGCCATTTTTCTGAAGAAGAATTTACTGACCTTGAGTTTCTGATAAGATTGCAGAGGACATGAAACCTCCAGAACCACTTCAGAAAGTCTTGATTCTTTTGTCGAGAGTTCTGCCGAAAGCAAAGCTCATACCAAAGAAAGATTTGGCTGAGCTGGCATTCCGAGATCCGACAAAAAGGGAACTGGTTAGTTCTTTATTTAATCTCCATAAGAGTAAAGTTTTTCCAACTAGGATTGCATCAGGACTGTTTAATGTACATTGTACCATAAACCTAGAAAGGAGGGTGGTCAGTTGGCCTCAAGCTACATATCTATGATGGTCTGGCTTGTAATTTAGAAGGCTCAGACACTTCCAGGAAGGAAATGCACCATGTCACTGAGACTTCTGGAGACTTTTCTGACATCTACCTCCGCCCATCCCCATAATCACCAATGAAAGTAAATTCACAGGCCCCCTTACTTCTCTCTCTCTCTCTCTCTCTCTCTCTCTCTCTCTCCCTCCCTCCCTCCCTCCCTCTCTCCCTCTCTCCCTCTCTCCCTCCCCCATTCGAGGGTAGAACTTGTCACACCAGGTTGTTACAGAGCTCATGGAGGAGTTCACTTCTTAAAAGATTTCCTAGAGTTGCAGATATATCCCTAATTGGTCTTTCGTTTGGATATTTAGTGTTGCAACCTGCGTCTTTTATCCTTCATGTCTGAAAAGGTGCTAGTGATAGGGCAATACTTATATACCATTGGTTCAACGTGTGTACTTGAGCTAAATAGTGCTTCATAAAAAATTCAAACCCATCGAGTTGCTCCTATTATTATCAATGAGCGTACAAAAGATATAGTGGACAGGATACTCTCATGTATTATCATATGCATATTATTGATAGTGGAAGCCGTATCAATTACGAATGCCTTGGAGAGATTCTTTTGTTTACCTTGGGTAGGTATTACATTAAGACACATCCCATCATGAGTGAGAGATTGGTTAGGATGATGCCGAGTCTTCTGACAGAACAAGAAAAAGATGACGTAGAGCGCAGTGCTTCGTGAATTACGCAGGTTGTGCGGTTGCATTACCGAGCTCATGAGGAAGTTCAATTGATTGGCAGTTTTGCCAACTATACTTCATTGAAAAGTTGGGCAACCTGAAAGCAACCTGTACATTTTAGGAGTGTATCTAAAAGACTAAAAGAAGAATACTGAGGTGGATGAGCTGCTACATGTGACATCAATTGAGGAGAATTGGGATGGTTTGGCTATATTTGAGATTGGCCTTTGGATGCGCGAACCAGAAAAAGTTAAACGTGCCGAATTAATAGGGTAGCAAGATGTAGGGGTAGAGTAAAAATAGCTTGGACAGAAGAACTGGAGGAGTGCCTCTTTTCTTTTGGCTGAATAGCTAGCCCACGACTATACATTATCTATCACAGGCATTGCAAGTCCCTCACGTCCTCGCCAACAAGGTCTGTGATTTCTGGTGGGGGGATGACATGATTTGCAAAGATTTCTTTGCAAACACCCAACCTGTATTCTCATTTTTTTTCCTTCCTGAACATGTTGCATCTTGCATTACCAGGGTTATTGGAGGATCGCCTGATCCACCAAATAATATTTGGATTAGGATCTAGATCTCCTACATACTGGGTAAGATTCAAGGCCACCTTCTAACCGAGCTCCCAACTAGAGGGAAGCCTTTCCAATTGGCCGAGAGTTGTATAAGAAATAGAGTTGGCATGTTGCCAAAGTGAAGAGGCACTTGACTCTAGAAGTACAACGAAGAACAAGAATTTGATAGGTGAGTGTGGAGGAAGACGAAATCCATTGGCAGGTTAGCAAGTTTTATTTCTTTTTCGGACATCAGTAGCATACTTTACTCAAGAACTAATCTCCCCTTAGATTTTGCTACCTCTGTATCCAAGAAGCGTCACTTGTCGAAAACGCATCGTGTGAACATGTGATTCAAAGTGCAATTTAGTTCTCATTCTCTGTTGCCATCAAAATAGATAGCAGGAGCACAAGAATACCTCTCAGCCGCAAGTTATGTTGGACTTCCTGTTCTTCCTGTTTTACATGTACATCTTGTTCCTGAAATCTTACCTTTGGGAAGGATATATAAAGAGGCAAAAAAGGTTTGTGATGGCAGTGATCACAGAGACAGAGGAATGGGGTGGGGGTTGCGGTGACGAGGGACACGATGCTTGAAGAATGGCCTAGCATAGGGAAGGGAGAGGTCCAAAAAAAATAATGTTTGCTTCTTTATTTTCAGGCTTCATACAATGTGATATGTTACAATGATCAGACGCGACTAAAGACCGCTGTGGAACTTCTGACTGCTACCAATGATATCGAGAGACGAGTGGAGCAGGTTTAGTACCTTTGCATGTTATCATATAAATGTCCTGCATGTCATGCGTATTACAAAATTCAGACCTTTGCATGTTAATGGACAGACATTAACTGTTTCCAGATTTTTGCAGGTTTCAGCACCATTGCTCATTATTCACGGAGCTGCTGATAAGGTGACCGATCCCTTGGTGAGCCGGTTTCTTTACGAGAAGGCTTCCAGCAAGGACAAAACCCTAAAGATCTACGAAGAAAGCTATCACTGCATTCTGGAAGGAGAGCCTGATGAAAGAATCTTCACTGTACTTGACGACATTGTGGCATGGCTTGATTCTCGGTGCTGCGTCCAATAGCAGTTTTTCTCATTTTATTCCATGCACCCTTCGTCACAAGTTTGTTTTTCGCGGTTTTGGTTTCCCTCTCCACCTTCATATTCTTTGCAGCTTTCTTGTTTTTTTTTTTTTCCATGGATCCGCATTCAGTGAAGTTGATAATCATTACCCTGGTAAAAGATATTGTTGGAGGGTAGATTTAGGCCTCAAAAAGGGTGACTGGTGTTCCAGTAAATAATAACCCATAAAACCCTTAATATTTTGAGCAGTGTCAAAACTACGTATTCTGCTAGAGACGCATTAGCTCATTTAATGCATGTACGTGTGACTATCATCGAGTTCAGGCATTCCTCCCAAACTCCCAAACTTTTGAAGATATATAAATGTTCGTAACATCATCCTTTCATTACTCGTCAACGTCAGGAGTCGTTCACGTAATTTAAGCATATGGAGGATATGTAACTTCAGCAGAACCGGATCAAGGCTCCGAGTCCCATACCACTGAAAATTAACATGTAAGCCAACGAGGACTCTACATGCCATGATAAAGTGGATAACGTAGGGGGCAACAACGAAAGTAAAATTCAAGAGCCAACAGAAATCACCCGGTCCACTTTGAAAAAGATTTTGGAGCAACAAGTAGAGCAAGCATCGGTCCTGGCAGAGCAAGGAACACAAACTTTTTGAAGGAACTTCATTCGAGTGACCAAGCACATGTGATAACTCGTGGATGCGTATTACACAACTATTGTTATAAAAGTATAACTTCGTGTATACTTGTGCAGAAAATAAGGAAGTACGAAAATACTGAAATGTAGTTTGCTAAATAGAACAAACAGCATTAACGATTAAAATTAACTCACAACAAAATCAGATAAACAACAATGGAGAACCGAGACGTGAATTTGATTCACTGTCCTTAAGACTTTATTCGTCCCGCAATGGTGCTAATGGTCTCCTGACGAAAAGCCTCCCAGGATACAACGGTAGTACGTCTGGAAATAGGAGCACTCCAAATTTGCAGACCCGGCGAACCAAAACTATGGCACAGAACTCTTTCGGACACAGGAATGAGACAGCAGAAATATTGCAGAATCAAATTTCGGGATGAAGTGGTTAATCTATATCAACTTCTGAAAAACTGACTCGTTTTTATACACAGAGTATTCACTGGGGGGTGCAACTCTTCACAGAAAAACTGTTAAGCTGGAAAGGTCACAACTTTCTGGAAAAGAAAATAAATAAATAAACTTTATTTATTTAAAATATTTGTCCCAAAAAGATTAAAGTCTGATGGGCCCAAGCCCAAGCCACGGCCACGGACCTGGACGGGGCAGGCGGCGCGCGCGTGTGTGGTGGACCTTAGGTCAACCTAGGTCCTCCCTCCTTACAAAACATGGGTACCCCCAAGGGGCCCAACCCTTAGCTCAAGGCTAAGCCTTATAAGGAGATAACTTGGCTTTATCTCTTCTATGTGGGATACTCTTTTCCCTTCAAGGTGAACCACCAACTTTAACTTCAATTTTCTCATTCATCTCTCATTCATTTTAAACATGTGAATATACCACAATCATCTATTCCAATAGAGGAACATGAATCAATTTGTTCTTAACCAAAATATGGTTTGGAACCAATTTAAAAGTTGAGTCAAAGTTGCTTCTCCAGCTTCTCCATAATGGGTTTAAAACCCCAATGCCAACAATCCCTCACATGAATAGAAAATTGACTGGACACTATACGCAAAGAAACACTGACACAAGAAAGAGTTCTTTAGAATGACACCGCATCGGGATAGGTAGCCGATGGCCTTGAACCTTCCCTAGTGAGAACTATCGGATTTACTGGTTAACCAGTGAACGTGATGTCTTGAACTGTTCAACCTTTAGTGTAAACCAAGACAATAGAACTTCACACAGTACCGCTCAAACATTGTTTTGAGGTTCTCATTGTTGTGTTCATTTTGGCCCTGAACAGCTTCTGGTTTTCATGAGTACTCTCTGAGAATTTAGCCTTACAATTCTCATAGAAGCGGCCCACTTCTTACTCACATAGGTGACTTCTTATTAAGAGGTTCCTACTGCACCCCCACTTGGATTTCCAAGATATAAGAGTCATTAAAAGCATAGCTTAACCTAACCTTTTGTAGGTTCCACTGTCTTCTCATCATAGGAATGTATATAAGGTTCTTAACCCCTCACAGTGCTCCATCTGAGTCACATTTACATAATTCGGTTTTCCCTTTGAACCTAGATCTTGGGATTTCCAATCAGCTAGGTAGGGTCTCCATTATGGTAACTCTTTAGTACATAGGCTTAAGACCCATTCCCCTCGATGACGTATTTACTTTCTCTCTAGTTAAAGCTTTTGTTAACGGATCCGCAATATTATCCTTTGACTTCACGTAGTCAATAGAGATAATTCCACTAGAAAGTAATTCTTTAACGGTATTGTGTCTGCGACGTATGTGTCTAGACTTACCGTTATACATACTGCTTTGTGCTCTTCCAATTGCAGATTGACTATCACAATGTATGCATATTGGTGGCACGGGTTTAGGCCAATTTGGAATATCTTCCAAGAAATTACGAAGCCACTCCGCTTCTTCTCCTGCTTTATCTAAAGCAATGAATTCAGATTCCATAGTGGATCTGGCAATACATGTCTGTTTAGAGGATTTCCAAGAAATAGCTGCTCCTCCTAATGTAAACACATATCCACTTGTGGACTTTGTTTCATTAGAATCTGATATCCAGTTGGCATCACTGTATCCTTCTAATACAGCTGGATATCTTGAATAATGCAGACCAAAGTTTAAGGTATATTTTAAGTACCTTAAAACTCTTACAATAGCTATCCAGTGATTCTTTCCCGGATTGCTAGTATATCTGCTCAACTTACTGACAACATATGCTATATCGGGTCTTGTGCAATTCATGATATACATTAGACTACCAATTACACGCGAATACTCTAATTGAGATATTCCTTCACCAGTATTATTTGTTAGATGTAAATTTACATCTAGGGGTGTCTTAACCGAACTATCATCGTAATTTTTAAATTTGTCAAGCACTTTCTCAATATAGTGAGATTGTGACAAGACTAGTCCATTTGATGTTTTGGTAATTTTCATACCAAGTATAACATCAGCTACACCCATATCTTTCATCTCAAACTTACTGGTCAACATTTTCTTTGTAGCCTTAATGAACTCATTATTGCTCCCGATAATGAGCATGTCATCCACATAAAGGCAAACAATGACATATTCATTTTCCGTACCTTTAACATAGACACATTTATCACATTCGTTGATTCTAAAGCCATTTTCAATCATGACTTTATCAAACTTTTCATGCCATTGTTTTGGAGCCTGTTTTAGTCCATAAAGTGACTTGACAAGCTTGTACACCTTCCTCTTATGATTAGGAGCTACAAACCCCTCGGGTTGCTCTATATAGATCTTTTCATTTAGATCTCCATTTAGGAAGGCTGTTTTCACGTCCATTTGGTGTATCTCAAGATTATTAATAGCTGCAATAGCTATCAATATTCGAATGGATGTTATTCTTGTAACTGGTGAATATGTATCAAAATAATCATGCCCTTCCTTTTGTCTATATCCCTTGACAACCAATCGGGCCTTGTATTTTTCGATCATTCCATCAGCTTTCATCTTTCTCTTGAAAATCCATTTACACCCTAATGGTTTATTTCCAGGAGGAAGATCCACCAGTTCCCATGTATGATTTTGCATGATGGATTCAATTTCACTGTTAACAGCCTCTTTCCAATGAGGAGCTTCGGGACTCGACATTGCTTCACTGTAAGTACGAGGATCATTTTCTAATAAATATGTTAGAAAATCAGGACCAAACGATGTAGACATTCTAGCTCTCTTGCTACGTTTTGGCTCATCTTCCTCTTGTGAGGGATCTTGGTCCATACTAGTTCTTTTTAAAGAATTCCGTTCTTGTGCAACTTTATACGGAAACACATCTTCGAAGAAATGTGCATTCCTTGTCTCCATTATGGTGTAGACGTGTATGTCGTCAATTTCAGATTTATGCACTAAGAACCGATATGCCGAGCTATGGCTTGCATATCCAATGAAAATCCCATCAACCGTTTTAGGCCCTATTTTGACCATTTTAGGTGGTGGGATTGCTACCTTTGCTAGACACCCCCACACTTTAAGATATTTAAAGGAAGGAGGACAACCTTTCCATAGCTCATAAGGTGTCTTTTGCAGATTCTTGTGAGGTACTTTATAAAGTATATGATTTGCAGTTAAGACCACTTCCCCCCACAAGTCATCCGGTAGTCCAGAATTTATCAACAAAGCATTCATCATTTCCTTTAAAGTATGATTTTTTTGCTCAGCAATTCCATTTGACTGAGGCGCATATGGTGCCGTGGTCTCATGAATGATACCATGATCGGCACAAAATTTTGCAAGAGGGAAAACATATTCTCCACCTCTATCACTTCTTAGTACTTTGACTTTCTTGCTAAGTTGATTTTCAACCTCAATTTCATATTGCATAAATGCTTCCAAGGCTTCATCCTTGCTTCTAAGCAAATATACATAACAAAATCTAGTACAATCATCAATAAAAGTAATAAAATACTTTTTTCCTCCTCTAGATTGCACCACCTTTAAGTCACATATGTCACTATGAATTAGACTTAAAGGTTCCGTATTTCTTTCAATTGACTTGAAAGACGTTCTTGCCATTTTAGCTTCAACACAAATTTCACATGCATTATATGAGTCAAAATTCATTTTAGGCAAAAATCCATTTTTCACTAGCTTTTGTATGGAACCATAATTTACATGACCTAATCTACGATGCCATAAATTAGGAGATTCCAACAAGTAAGCAGAAGAAATTTTTTTATTCATATCGGAATTCGGTACAGCTTTAGGCACGATGGTCATTACATTTAACTTAAACAGACTATCACATAAGTACCCTTTTCCTACAAACATCCCACTTTTAGTAAGTACAAATTTATCACTCTCAAACACTAGCTTGAAACCATTCTTACTCAACAATGAGCCTGACACTAGATTCTTTCGAATGTCTGGCACATGAAGCACATTGTTGAGACTCAATTCCTTGCCGGATGTCATCTTTAAGACCACCTTGCCCATCCCTTGCACCTTTGAAGAGGAAGAGTTTCCCATGAACAGATTCTCATTGTTGGCGCTCTCATATGTAGTAAACATACTTCGTTCGGAGCACACATGTCGAGTAGCACCCGTGTCTACCCACCACTGTTTGGGATTTCCAACCAAGTTGATTTCGGATACCACCGCAGATAGATTCAAATCTGTCACATCCTCGGTTATTTTGGTAACTTCTGTCACATTGGCTTGAGAATGCTTTCCTTTCTTTCCTTTGTTCTTGCGACTGTAGCAATCCTTAGCTCGATGACCTGGCTTGTCGCACACATAGCAATTCCCACTGAACTTCCTCTTTTTATCACCGCCCTTGGAATTTGAGCCGCTTGCTCCACTTGGACCATCTGATTTGGAAATTTTCCTCCTCTTTGACGGACCTTGCTCGACCACATTTGCCTTGGCTTCTTGATGATAATTACCGGCCTTTTTCTCGGACTGGCGATTATCCTCCTCAATCCTCAATCTGACTATCAAGTCTTCAAGCTTCATTCCCTTGCGCTTATGCTTCAAATAGTTCTTGAAATCTTTTCAAGTAGGTGGCAATTTTTCAATTAACGCAGCCACTTGAAAAGATTCTCCAAGTACCATTCCTTCCGCATGAATATCATGCAAAATTAGCTGAAACTCTTGTACTTGACTAATCACAGTCTTGGAATCCACCATCTTGAAATCAAGGAATTTGCCGACTACAAATTTCTTTGTGCCGGCATCTTCGTGCCGGCATCTTCCGTTTTGTATTTCCTTTCTAAGGATTCCCACAATGCTTTCGCATTGACCATTGGACTGTATATGTTATACAACGCATTGTCCAATCCATTGAGGATGTAGTTCTTGCACAAAAAATCTGAATGCTTCCAAGCATCCACGGCAGCCACTGTTTGCCGGTCAGGATTTTCACCAAGATCTGGTGCATCCTCTTGCAAGAACCTTGCCAAGTTCAAGGTGGTAAGATAGAACAACATTTTCTGTTGCCATCTCTTAAAATCTTTTCTGTTGAACTTTTCCGGTCTTTCACCAAGTCCAACGGAACCATGAGCAGGTGCAACGTAAGGTGTCGCATACATAGTCCCACCGCTGGGATGAACCGGTCCACTTTCCGGAATGGTTTCGCTAGTAGCCATTGTTATATCTATCAACAGAATATAACAACAATTAATAAAAAGTCCAGTCTATCACAAAAGTATAAAACAGAGTCTAGAATCACTAAAATTAAATTCAGAATCTGAAAATAATTTTAGTATAGATTGACATAATCAAATATGAAAACGAATTTGAAAACACTGTTTTGAAAATACTGTTTCTACACATGCAACACAAAGTACGCGGAATAAAGTCTTAAGATTGTTATAAAAGTATAACTTCGTGTATACTTGTGCAGAAAACAAGGAAGTACGAAAATACTGAAATGTAGTTTACTAAACAGAACAAACAGCATTAACGATTAAAATTAACTCACAACAAAATCAGATAAACAGCAATGGAGAACCGAGGCGTGAATTTGATTCACTGTCCTTAAGACTTTATTCGTCCCGCAACGGTGCTAATGGTCTCCTGACGAAAAGCCTCCCAGGATACAACGGTAGTACGTCTGGAAATAGGAGCACTCCAAATTTGCAGACCCGGCGAACCAAAACTATGGCACATAACTCTTTCGGACACAGGAACGAGACAGCAGAAATATTGCAGAATCAAATTTCGGGATGAAGTGGTTAATCTATATCAACTTCTGAAAAATTGACTCGTTTTTATACACAGAGTATTCACTGGGGGGTGCAGCTCTTCACAGAAAAACTGTTAAGCTGGAAAGGTCACAACTTTCTGGAAAAGAAAATAAATAAATAAACTTTATTTATTTAAAATATTTGTCCCAAAAAGATTAAAGCCTGATGGGCCCAAGCCCAAGCCACGGACCTGGACGGGGCGGGCGGCGCGCGCGTGTGTGGTGGACCTTAGGTCAACCTAGGTCCTCCCTCCTTACAAAACATGGGTACCCCCAAGGGGCCCAACCCTTAGCTCAAGGCTAAGCCTTATAAGGAGATAACTTGGCTTTATCTCTTCTATGTGGGATACTCTTTTCCCTTCAAGGTGAACCACCAACTTTAACTTCAATTTTCTCATTCATCTCTCATTCATTTTAAACATGTGAATATACCACAATCATCTATTCCAATAGAGGAACATGAATCAATTTGTTCTTAACCAAAATATGGTTTGGAACCAATTTAAAAGTTGAGTCATAGTTGCTTCTCCAGCTTCTCCACAATGGGTTTAAAACCCCAATGCCAACAACTAGTATGTCCCATATAACATGTAAATGACATAAAAGAAACACTACAAAGACTTACCTTTGATGTATCTCTTTTTCTTTCCCTTTCCCTTTCCCTTTCTTTCTTATTTAGCTTTTCTTGTCTCTCTCTCTCTCTCAAAACTATTACTACGACACAAAGGATCTTACTTCCTCTACTAGACATTTACATCGACTTGATTCTCTACTCCAACATGCCATGTCTAGAACCATACCTTTTAGTGACAGAATGAGTATTTGCAACAAATTTGTAAATATTATTATGAAAAAATAGACTTGATATTTTTCAAAATTGAACATTAAAATGGCAAACAAACACAAAAATTCTAAAAAAAAATGTGTAAACCATTTCTTTTTTTATGGAAAAAAAGTACGTAAATTGTTTAAAAATCAAATGAAAAAAACTCTAAACTTACTATGGCCTACCAAATATACAAAGTTTACTCTACCAAATACACAAACTTTGGCCAGAGAAGGTGGCTTTTCGACACCAGCGTGGATGCACAAGCAGTGGCGGAATCAGGATTTCATCCCGGGGGGAGGCTAAAAATATATCGAAGGAGATAAATATTTTTATAAGTAAAATAGCACACAAAAATAATGTGCACTTTTCGATAATACACAAAACATTCGAAAAAGCATCTAAAAGTCTTATTAAGTTTCATGAGAGCCACTAAAGACTCTTTACAATACAAAAGAAGAGAATACAAAACACACATTTCAGTGTTTACAAATAAAAGTACTAAATAACTACTCGATGAGGCGCCGAAGATTGGTAGCGTTCGATAATAGCCTCATTTGCAATAGTTTGAAGACATTTTTCTCGATGTAACAAATCAAGCTATCATTCATCCATTCGTCTCCCATGCGATTCCGAAGTCGAGTCTCTATTATCTTCATTGCAGAGAAAGCTCTTTTTACAATAACAGTTGTAACAGGTAAAAGCAAGACTAATCTCAAAAGCAAGAACATCAAATGATATATCACATCCTTTTTCAACTCAACTAACTTTATAACAAGTTCACCAATTCCCCTGACTTCATAAAGTTCTTCACAGGAGCGCACATCCATAATATAAGTCTCGAGTTGACTTTTAAGTACCTTAAGCTCTATTGGCGAAAAGTCATATGGATAAAATTGTGCAAGACGTATCAACTTCTGCTTATTAAAAGCAGAAAAATCATCACTTGGATCGAGACATGCAATACAAATAAGCAACTCCGTGGTTACTTGACTGAAACGATTATTCAACTCACTGATTTGCAAATCAACAACCGTTAAAAAATATCAACACGATAGTGGTAAAAATTTGTACCTTGTTCAGCATTACGTCTTTGCCTCCCCAGGACTACAAACCTCGCACTCATGTCCTATATGTCAATATCGTGTTTTACACAAAATTGTGAGACCTCTTCCAGCAAGTCTTCCAACCCATGATCTCTAAAGTCCTGCAATTGTTGCTTTGTTATTCTTACCAACTTCATTGCATTCACAATGTTTTGATCTTTCTTTTGTAATGCTTGTGAAAGTTCATTCATCATCCTCAAAATATTTGTCATCAAACGCATGTTGAAGACAAAATCATAAGTTGGCATCGAGTTCAAAAGACCCAATGCTTCACCTCTCTGTTCATAATCTGTAGCATCCTCAACAACCTTATTAAGCACACATATCACTGAGGCAAACACATGACTCAAATTCAATAATGCACCGTAATGTGATCCCCAACGGGTCTCTCCTGCTCTTTTGATGCTAGTTTCTTGATTTAAACCTCGACCACTCACTATATCACCACTTTTAAGGTCATGAGCAAGTCTAATGGCTTCACTTTCTTGAATAACATCTCTTTGCTTGCATGAAACTCCCACTGTGTTTATTACCTTAGCAACCAAATCAAAGAGCAATGAAATCTGAGAATGTTTTTTTGCGACGACTACAAGAGTTAGCTGAAGTTAATGAGCAAAGCAATGAATATAATAAGCACTTTCATTCTCCCTCTGAATTAATGTTGTAAGACCATTGAATTCACCTTGCATATTACTTGCTCCATCATAGCCTTGTTCACGAATTCTTGAAATACTCAATTCATGCATTGTAAATAAACTGTCAATCGCGTCTTTCATTGATAAGGCAGCGATACTAGCAACATGGACAATACCAAGAAAACGTTCAATCACACGTCCTCTTTTGTCCATATATCTCAAGACAACTCCTATTTGTTCTTTGACTGAAATATCACGACACTCATTAACTAAAATGGAAAATAATTTAGTTTTCATGTTCCCAACAATTGCATTCTTATTTCTCCGGCAATGGCACTAACAATTTCTTTCTGAACTTTTGGTGATGTCAATTTGGGATTTTGAAGAGCATTCGACAACGTGACTTTTTTCACATTGTCATTGTGATCAGCAAGAAACTCTAACAGTTCTAGATAATTTTCCTAATTTTCAGATTCATTAAATTCATCGTGCCCATGGAAAGACAAGCCTTGATGTAAGAGAAACCAAATAACATCAATTGATGCAGTCAAGTGAGTAAGGTGTTGAACCCTACTTTCATCTGTTTGCTTGGACAAACTACTTCAATACTCTGCTGAGGGTTATCAAAGGCTTGACACTTAGTTAAAGCAAGGTTGTGTACACTACCAACTTCTCCAACATGTTTTTGGAATTTCTCCTTCTTTCTCCAATCGTTAAAACCATGTCTAACAAAAGTACCACCACCCCTTGCTCCCCATGAGCACTTCCGAACATGTAGCAACACAAATAATATGCTTCATCTTTTGCTACACTATACTCCAACCAACTCGAATAAATGTCAAACCAAGAAGAAACAAATCGACGAGACTGAGTTCTGAATTGTGTAAATGGAAAATTATAGTGACGAGGTTGGCAAGGACCTTTCGACCAATACGCTCGTCGAACTTTATCTCGAACATTAGGACCATAATCCAAAATATTCAAACGCAACCCAGGATCCGCAATAAGATTGTCAGAGTTGAACTCATCGCTAACTCTGCTTGAATGTCCGGAATGAATATCACGATACATAATGGGAGCCTTGTCCCTTACTGTTGGAATCAAAGTTTCTACACTCATTCTTATTAGACTGCAATAACTTTTCCACCTTTGCTTTATTTTGAAAGAATCTTTCCATTCTAAAAAAATATTATATTTTAAGTATCAATCCATCAATTATCAATCAAATAATCCAGTTAATTATAAATATTTTATTCTTTTACTTTTCCAGTCATGTTTTATTATCGCGTTTACCTAATATCAACTCACCATCCAACTAAATCATATATCTGACATCTCAATCCAATTGGGTCCCATCCTCCATCAACCATCTCAATTCTCAAATGCTAAATGCACAATTAACAACCTATAATCAGCAATTAATAATAGCAATTTTTTAAATACACAATTAACACAACCTAAAATTATCAATCAAATAATCAATGCTCACATGGGGTAAAAATCCAATTGAATCCCATCCTCCATCAACAATCTCAAATCTCAAGTGCTCAATGCACGATTAACAGCCATAAAACATTAATTAATAATCTAAATTATCAAATACACAACTAACAACCTAAAATTATTAATCAATTCTCAATAGTAAAAGAAATTGTTCAAAATGCACACTGACCTCAGTCCTCAAAAATTAGAACGGCATCGTTGTCGCAATGTCGCTAGCAGTGGGTTCTTCTTCGTGACCACCGATGACTGAGGCTCAGATCTGCTTGAATTTCACTATTTCAGGTGCCGTGACTGCCAACCGGTGAGGTTCTGGGTTCGTCACTTCGTCGGTTCGTCCACCGACTCGTAGATCTAGGCTAGATCTAGCTGGAGTTGGGGTGGGGACTGCCGGACTGGGGAGGGCCTTCACGCTTTGGGGCTTTGACAGACGTGAGACGATAGTTCGAGTGTCGTCCGTGACTCCGTGAGAGTTGAGACCTTGATGGTGACGGGTGACCGACGTTACCGATGAGGCGAATGGCGAATGGCGACAATCGGTGGCCGTGGGCGGTGACTGAGAGAGTGAGAGGCGCCATGAGTCTGTGACCACTGACCGGTGAGTGGTAAGAGGTCAACCGTCGACGGCGATGACGGAAATTGAGAGAGTGACTGAGTGAGAGCCTAGAGGAGGAAGGAGAGAGAGAGAGAGAGAGAGAGAGAGAGAGAGAGAGAGTCGGGAGTGAAAAAAAAACTAAATATAATTTTATTGTTTTTTCAAAATCTAAGGGGGGCCATTAGCCGCCCTCCTACATATGTAGTTCCGCCCCTGTGCACAAGGATCGATGCAATTTGCAGCGATGGGACGCGTGTCCTAAGTCTGGACTGGTGGCTGACACTTGGCTGGTATTTTTTGATTGGCTGGTTTTTAGTTATCTAGTTTTATTCTTTAGTATTTATCTTGTTTAATTGTTTGTTATTTAGTGGTTAGCTGGTTTCTTAGTATTTATATTGTTTAGTTGATTGTTTTCTATGGTTTGCATATTCATAAAAAAAAATAAAAAATTACTGTTGTTATAGCATTTTATTTTATTACACTTCTTATTGGATGAAAATGTTATCCGTAAGTCTTTTACTTTGTTTTATATCTTTATGTTAACTTGGTATATATTTCTACTCTTTGATAAAAAAAAAAAATAAAGAATTAGAGGAAGGATAAAAAGGGCAATATTGGAAGCCAATTCTGTCTACACTTATCAGAGCCAGGTTTCGATCCTGGGACCTGTGGGTTATGGGCCCACCACGCTTCCGCTGCGCCACTCTGATTTGTTGGTTTTGCTCTGCACCAAATCTATTTACATCGCCTTCTATCGGTGTCGTTGATTTGTCAGCCCCGTTTCAACGATCAACCACCGTATACCAAGCTTCAAATCTCCCTGAGTAATCAACAACACACGCAAGACCCGTAATTGTTACAATCAAGGTCCGCCGGCGTGAAAAATGTCCCTGTTGAACCAACTCTTCAATCGAGGCGTTCTTGGCGCAAAATGGTTAGTTGACCACCCTGTCTTTTGCTGTTCATATCTAATCTCCCACTTTCGAAATTCGCAATCTAGGTCTGGATTATAACCAACCACTGTATTTAGTTTGGACAAGACTTGAGTATTTGGTTCTGTGTAAATATTCAATTTTGATCATCTGGGTTTGCCGGCTGATACTACTTCTTTCTTTTTTTTTTTTGGCATGTACTAAAAATTAAAAAATTGTATCAACCATTGTAAATTGTTCGTTTTTTTGAGTGCCCGTTTGCTGTTTGAGCGGAACAAACTGTGTGACTTTGGCGTTAGTCTACTCAATTCGACACCTTATGCTTTATATTCAAGACACTCATTTTGTATGGATTACTCACCACTTGAAATGCTGTGTGTTGTGTGTTGCAATTGATTATGCAGTTGGGATTCTATTAGTTAATGCTGTTTTCAACCCCTATGAGATTTGTTCAGCTGAACTAAGTGTCATTTGGGCTAGTTAGATTAGTTCAATATCTATCTTTTTGTTTATTTTCCCATTTCCATGAAACACCCAGCACATAATATAGTAATGAAGCTAATTAGGTTTACTAAGCTGAACTTGTTCGTGTGTGTGCAATCTGAAACTGGGGCTTTGCGTATCTTCTAAATGACAGAGTTCATGTAGATAGAGGCAATTATTGTAGAATTGTTATTTTCGGCCCTGAAGGCGTGCAAATGTATGTTGTGGTATATTATTTTGGAGAGTCTGTCTCTCTTTGGGCATAAAATTTCTGATGGTGATTTTGTAGCAAAACATGTCTGAATTTGGTGATTTCACGCATTAAGTTGCTGCAAAACAAGAGAGATGTACAGCTTAAACTGATGCGGAAGGAGATTGCCCAATTTCTGCTGGCTGGTCAAGAAGCAATTGCTCGAATTCGGGTACTGATTACGTTATGCTCTTTTGGTGGTTGGTATTGGGGTTGCCCTTCATGTTGGTGCATATTTTGGTTCCCAATGCTTGGTTTTTTTTTTTCCCTTGCTAGGTGGAGCATGTCATACGAGAACAGAACATATGGGCTGCGTACGAGATATTGGAAATGTTTTGTCAATTTGTTCTTGCACGTGTTCCCATTCTTGAAAGCCAGAGGTGAGCTATTCTCGAACTTGATATCACAGACAGTGTTTTCCTTTTCTAATTGGCTATAAGAGATTTTTCTTTCCTTTAATATTTATCCTTGAATTGCGTTTCCTACATGGCAATCTTGTAAGCAATTTTGTGGTTGCTTTTATTATTATTCTTTTTTTGTTTTGAGTTTTTCTTCCTTTAGATACTTCATGCATTGCTTCGAAAGATCTTTCTACGCTGGCAGAAACAGCTTAGGATCTGTCTAGATGTAACTCTATTGCCTTTGGAGAAGTTTAGTGTGAGTTTTGTGATGACAATAATATGATATGTATCCTCCTGTTGGTAAAGGGCTGATGGGGATGGTTCACAAGCGGTGGAGTCAAAGGTGTCTCTGTTAAATTGATGCTCCCATTTTCAGTTATATCAAGCACACAAAAGGAGAAAAGAAGCACCACCCTCCGAAATGCTATACAAGATCATCCAAAAAGTTAACAATGTTCCAGGAGAACAATTCCTGGAAATAGACACCGAGCACAGTACCATGCATGCTTGAAATGACGCTTGTTCCTTTCCAACCAAAGACACCAACAAGGACAATAAAGGGGCATTTCTCCAACAAGTGCACCATGATTTCTTTGGACATCCTTGAGGCCAGCAATGGAAAAAACCGATTACAGCTATTGGCATCACCCAAGTCACCCCAAAAATTTAGAATACAAGAGAGCTTTAGCAAAAGGACAATAATGTTAACGATGCTTTCCGGACTCCTCTGCTGCCAACAACATGAGACAGCTAGTAACAAGAATCCTATATTCTTCTTCAGATTGTCTAGAGTTGCATTTTTTCCAATGAAGCATAGACACCGAAAAAAAACACCACTTCTCTATGCGCTTTTGTTTTCAAAGTCTCTTTCTGCAAATAAGCAACCGAAAGCCCCCTAAAAGAGTAAGAAGAACGACATGACTTAACATAATAGTGGCAGTTCTATGTTAATCTCCAATGCCATGAATCATGAGAATCTACTTGTACTTTTCGAGAATGCAGAAGCCCAAAAAATTGAATTACATGCTCTAGTTCCAATTTCGTAGGAGAGGATGGCCGGAAGCACCTCCACTTGAAAATGATAAGTAGGAGGCAACAGCACTATTACCTTCCATGGCAATGCCGAATCAATCGGGAAAGATATTTGTATGAGGAACCTTCACGCCCCGTGGATCACGCCAAAATTTTACTCGCTGACCAGATCCGACAGAATAGCTAACCTGTTTTGAAAATTGTCCCAACCTGTTTTGAAAATTGTCCCATTGGTTTCAATGTTCTTACTTCTTACACAACCCAATACTGAAGGATAGAGTGATCTCCTTAGTAGCCCAGTCACCCTGTAACACTCCATATTTAGTTTAAATGATGTCCCTCCAAATAGGATTCCTCTTAGTGCCAAACCTCTACAATCTTTTACTTAGCATGTTCTTGTTCAAGAATTGTAAGTTACATATTCCTAAACTACCAGAATGAATAGGTCATGTATGAAGTGTGTCCTCATATATATAAAGTTGTTATTGTTCTGTCTGCCAATTAGCAGGAAAGTCATGAAGGGCTTTATGGATGCTTGCTTGGTTACCATCTGTAAATATGGCTTTATCTTAGGGAGGCCCTTTACGGCCAAATCAGGGGGATTCACATTTTAGAACTATGTCAGAGGTGGTTGGGGAGGTGGAAGAAGCAGTGTCTCCAGGGAACTTAGGTTGACACTAGCTTGAGTACCCTAGCAAGTCAAGCATGAGCCTGCTTGAGTACTTTTTGTTATTTGCTCGAGTAGTTTTGGTTATATATAAACAACATTTGAAGATTCACCAGGGAGAACAGAGAGATTGATTGTGAGGAGGGTGATTGATATAATGGGTGATATGGGGTTTGGGTGCTGAAAGAGGTTCCTGTTTGTTTATGGAGTGGGGCATGAACCACATGTTGGAAACGGGGGTTGGGTGGCTATATGGACTCGTGTATACCAGTGATGGATGATTTTACTGTAGGTCACTTTGTGCTTCTTGTGGTTTGAAGCCAAAGGCTTCATCTTATGCTGTAGGACAATGTGTGCTTCTAGTGGTTTGAAGCCAAAAACTATAATTTGAGTTTTAGGGTTCTGAGCTAGAGTATTTAGTAGTATATTAATCTCGGGATTTTTCCTGCATCTAAACCCTGGTAGGATGCATTTGGCTGCCAATTTGACCAGATGATTTGTAGCTTCGCTAACTTTCTTGGTTGCAGAAACCTCTTATTATACTGATGCTCGTGCATATAAACCTCAGAACTGCTTCTGCTTGTCTCCCAGAGTCTTCATATGAAGGGATGCTTCTGCCTCGGAACCTAGCACCCACTACCGCTCCCACTTGCACTTCTGTTTTTTTTTTAAGTTGTGGGTACAAATCCTTCATAAGGTGCTTTTCATCATCATTTTTGTTGTCTTCGTTGTTGTCATCTAAGCTTTTGTGCCAAACTTCATGGGCCCGGTTAGATGAATCCTTCTCTTCACTATCAAAGCACATATTTTGTGATGAATTCCTAGCAATCAAGTCCTATCTCAATAGTTCTTCCTTCATATCTTCTATTTGATTTAGAAATCAACTAGATGATTATCAGGTCACAAGATGTTAATGATTGAAATATAAGTGATTTTTGCCAAGTTGACGGGGAAGCGGAGGTAGGGGTTGCAAGTTCAAGGTTGTTACTTGAATGTACTTAAAAACTCCAAAGCATGTAGTAACTCATTTTGCTTACACGTGCAGAACAGTGTATTTCCAACGGAATACTTTCAGTTCTTGGCCGAATATATGGGGCCCCATCTAAATATGCTGCAGCAAAATTGAACTCCTTTGAATTTTCATGCAATATATTACAGTGCACCTATATATATGCGTAAAGTTCTTGAGGTGACAATATTTTCTGCATTTTATCAGTATTTGCATGAAACAGTCATATGTTTGGTGTCTGTCTTGAAGATGGATATTGTATACTACTTGCCATGCATCTTCTTGGCTGGATTTATGCGGAAGCATCTAAATATGCTGTCACAAAAATTGAACTCCTTTGAATTTACAAGCAAAATAATTAATATACACCGATTTGTAGCCTAAAGTTCTTGAGGTGACATTATTTTCTGCGTTTCCACTATCTAAATGCATTAAATGGTCCTGTATTTGGTGCAGTTTTGTTAAAAACGCTCCTAGGTGCAAGGCACGACCCACTGCAGGTAGGACGCCTCACCTAGGGCTAGGCGCAGCGTCTTCAAAGAGGCATGCGTCTTATGCGCCTAGGTGTTGCCATATTCTGTTTTTTTTTTACGCGGTTCTATTTGTTTGATGCGCTAAAATCCATGTACTTTTATTTTGTGCCTTGTTTCAAAAAGGCGCGCACCTGTGCCTTGTGCCTAGGCTTTAGGGACCCTTTGCTCCTAGGGTGCGTTTGCACATCTAACAACAACGATTTGATGTTTGTCTAGATGGTGGATACTGTATATTACTTGCATGCATCGCCTTTAATAACAATGATTTGGTGTTTGTCTAGAAGGTGGATACTGTATATTACTTGCTATGCATCTGCTTCTTATGAAGAATATATTAATTGTTTAAATCTTTCTGACAAATGTGCCTCAATATGGGTTGTTCGTGGTCTAAGACATCTCTTCTGGCCTTGGTTTGGGGTAGGTCCTAACAGGATTTAGCATTAGACAATGCTGTGCAACGGCAAAAGATAGAAAAGCGATTAGCAATCACAGTATTCTAGGAAACATGAGGAATTTATTTGGAAAATGACAACATAAATTGTTTTCACTTGTCTTGACAAATGGAGTGCATTCTGACCATGACAAATAATTTGTTACATGGCCATGTGAATATGGATGCATGGTTTCTAGTAACAAAGTTGCACATTTCATGTTTTAACCATATCTTTCATCAAAGATTCAGGCATCTGCTTGAACAAGCCAGCACCCCACCCACTCACACCTGACTCATTAAAATTACCTGAATGCTTTGGGATTTGCACAACAGAATTTCGTAATAATACTAAATCAACGATAGAGTTGGCACTCAGTACATTTTACATAGTTAAAGATTTCAGATTGACCAGTAGTCCCTATGGCGAGTTTGAGTTTCTTTTACTTATTCGTACTATGGATGCATAATAGTTTTTTTACTTTGTCAAATGCCTAGTAAAGTGGCTATGATTTCCATTTCCTTCCTCCATTTTCCTTATCCTATTTCTGCAAAGTTATCAGTAGAGAGTACTAAGCGTCTTTATGGAAGTTTAAAGGCATTTTTTCCTGTTCTTTAAACTATACAATGCTCCTTTTACTTAGTCTCTCTTCATTAAACAGGGACTGTCCTTTAGAGTTGCGTGAAGCTGTAGCAAGCATAATTTTTGCGGCTCCCAGATGTTCAGATTTGCCAGATATGTTGCAAATCAGAAATTTGTTCGCTGCAAAGTATGGCAAGGAGTTCATATCAGCTGCCTCCGAGCTTCGACCTGATACTAGCGTCAATCGCACAGTTAATTGGCCCTCTGTATTTTTTATTTTTGCATTGGTTTTATACCATTGGTTTGAGGTGTAAATTGGGTTCTCTAATCTTTTTTGAAACGTTGTGTTCCAGATAATTGAAAAGCTTTCAGTTAGTATGCCGCCTGCGGAAGTAAAACTCAAGGTATTGAAGGACATTGCCCGAGAGTTTAATGTCGAATGGGATTCTTCTAATACTGAAGCAGAATTCACTAAAAAACGGGAGGATCTTCTGGTACTTCTCTTATGGTACTTGCTGTAAATAGTCACTGTATGAATCTTTTTGATCCATTTGTTGCGCCTCAAACTGCTCTGCACTTGTTCTGTAGTGTTTTAACTTAGAATTTAGCATCTTAAATGGATCCATCAAGAATTCTGGGATCATCACATAATGCTCCATTCAAGACGGTTGTTTATAGTTTTAGTGTGGAATTCGTGGATGTGACTGTTACAAATTCGAGGAACAACCAAACTCTTCCTTATAATGTTACCAGCCACAAGTGTTGTTATGCAGCAAACATAACAGGGTTAGGGAAAGAAGGGTGGGCTTGGTTGTTATTACTAGCCACTTTCCTTACAATATGACCAGAGACATTCCTAAATTCCAAACTCTTCCTTATATCATTACCAGCCATTTTCCTACATTCCCTAGCAATCATTTTCTCCCTACTCATAATTTATTTTCTCTCTACCACAACTTGGAACAAGTCTTTAGAAATATTACTAAATGATATCTAAAAAGAGGAAAGCCTAACAAAATGTTCATCTGGGGTGATGTAAGGCCTCCTCAGGACCGCCTGTGTTTCTTGAACCTGTTTGTTCTCATTTTCAGTGTATTATGTGGTCTTCGAAGCTAGGGTGTGACTGACATTCGAGGCCTTGTAACTGGAAACTAATTGATTAGTTTTCATCTCTGGCATGCTAATTTCAACTTTAATGTTATTTCTTCCTTGTGGCCCTGTAGGATGGACCAAAGCAAATAGCTGTGGGAACTGCACTCTCTCGATCCCATTCCAGACTAGAGACTCCACAATATTCTCCTCCTAACGTGGCACATTCTGTCACGCCCACAACTGCTAAACAAGGAATCCAAGGGCTTGCTAGTAACTTTTCCTCATCCGACGCCAACAAAACTGAACAATCACTTAAAGATCGTGATGTAAGAACGTGTAATGGTGATGTAGAAAATCAGATGAGACCACAATCATCTGATGTGTTGGAGAGAGCTCGAGCTGCTATTGCTGCTGCAGAGCGTGCATCAGCTGCTGCCCGCGCTGCTGCCGCGTTGGTGAATGTCAATTTCAGCTCATGGAAACCGAATGAAGTGAAGAGTTAATGCTGCTCAATTTTTTGATTGAGCTATAACTTGATATCATGTTTGACTGCAGTCACATCTCCGAGCTTAAAGAAAGAGCCGAAAATAAGAAAAAAGGAAAATGCACATAGTGAGTTAACGTTTCTGTATGTGAATAATTTATATTTCTTACTGAGGTGATTACGCGAGATTATTACATGGACCCTGCATCTTTATGTTTTGGGAACCTGAGAATTCTTCATACAACATATTGCTATTGCTGAAGTTCTTTATCATTTGTAAAAGATAGCGCCATTTCAGCCACTGTCCAAATGTAAACTTCTGCTTTCTAATGTAAATGTTGGAATTCTGATTGTTCCGTTCTTGAGGTTGTATTATGGATTTATGCTGCAGATATGTGGCATAAGGATACGAGTGAATGATATTTGCAGTAGTGATTTAGCTTTTGCTTCCCTTAGTCTTGAACGCTCCTAAACAACAGACACCAGCAGACACTGATTACATGGAGTTGGTAATTAGTTTGGGTTTTACTTGCTTAAACATTGCATCTTATCCTTGGAACTAGTTATTGATTTTTAGATGCCTTGTCTTTCCAATCAACGGTTGTACAATATCTTTCAAAGAAATAACAGTGAAGTGTTACACCATTTATTGGGCAGAGACGATTAGAGAAACAACGGACCTAAGCCCAATTCTCTTAAACTTGTTTACCGATTTGAAGTTTCAACCTGATCACTAGCAACCAAAATTTTTCTTGTTGCTTTTCTAAGACGTTGGACCTACACAAACTGCACCAGTTACAGGCACCCCTTGTCTCTGCTCTAGGCTCTAGGTTATATGTAAGATCATACTCCCTTTGGCACAAGCATACACACAAGCACAGAGATGTCTGTATTACCTGAATCCATACAAAATTCACTCTTCTCAACTTCATTCTCATGCAACTGATCAAACCCACATCTGTTTCCAAAAGGACACACACTATTACATGCAACTCCAGCAAACCCTTATGCAGTCTCTGTGTGTGTGTGTGAGAGAGAGAGAGAGAGAGAGAGAGAGAGAGAGAGAGAGAGAGGAGTAACAATTGTTTATAGTGTGTGACAAAGATGTATCATAAGTTAGCATTGGAACTATGGGCACATGTAAAACAAAAACCAATGGAGAAAGCCTGTTTTGAGAAATGATGATGAAGTAAAAATGTGCGTAGGGCATCAAAGAGGACTCAGTGGCGTGATCTCCACTTTGAACCCACATTGATTCTGTAGAAATGAACTGTCGTTTTCGTCTTGATTTTCGTTTTTACGGGAGGCACTTCCATTGGTCTATTTAGATCTTCTGCTGCCTTCTTCTTTTCTTTTATATATTTCCTGGTTCCTGCTTCTGCTTTAGTATTGTACTACTTTATAGCTAGCTAGCTGCTCTGTTCTCTTATGATGGTGGCGAAGGGTTGTTCAACTCTAATGAGCCTGTGATGGTCCAGGTGTAGGAGATGAGAGTACTGTTTATAGATAACTAGATCGACTTTATCTTGCCAAAAATTAACAAGGGAAACTCGGTATGTCAGGATTCTGAGCTGCAGGGTTAGGACGAGCGCTGGCCCAACGCTAAGATTGTTTTGTGACGGAGATTCAAAACACAATAGCAGTCTCTCCGTAACGTGAGACTAAGACCGCGTACATCAAGACCCTTACCATAACGGTCCTGAATTGTCACATTTTCTTTCTTTTAATCTTGTCAAAATACTCGAATCAATGTGTTGGTTTTACAATGATTATCAAGGCGATGAACAATAGCTGGCTGAAGTTGATGATGAAGGAAAGAGGAGACCGAGTACGAAGAGGAAAGATATTGGAAGAAGTTAAAAGAGGAAAGATCCTCTTAACAAGCTTTACAAGTAGTATATCCTTCAAGAGAGGAGTTTAGTGTGGCTACGGTTTGACAAACGTCTTCTCCACTGTAGTATCGGTTTCCAACCGCCTACCTTTTTCCTTATTTTTTGGTACTAATAATAGATGCTTCATTTGCAATATTCTGTTGCATGAGACTTGAACATTTGAACTTACGCATCAAAGAAAAAGAGATATAGTCGCTAATTTATGGTATTTGCATGTGATATGACTGTACTGGATGTTGTATTTAACATCGGGATGAGAATCTTGGATGGTTGTGGGCAACCCTCGATCATCATCGAATGAATATAGTACACGATCATCCTTTCTCTCATTGCTAATTGCTTCAGTTTTACTACATCAGCCCCTTTCGATGCCATGATCCTGAATGGTTCAACCCAACGATGCGTAACCAATAACGATCTTCTCCTCCCCTTGAATAGGCCTTCAATAACACGACGACCTTTAATATTTCCACTCTCTCATGACGAGAGACAGATAAGTGATTCGAGGGTTGGTTAAATGAACATTTTAACCAGAAGGAACTTTGAAACCAAAAGATTTTATTTCTAGGAAACACTTAAGTTTCTCTAAGGTCGGAAAGGGGGGAAGAAAAAGCACAGAACAGAGAGAAGTAAATTAATTCAAACTTGTGTAGATTTTAGTCCTACCAAAAACTAATATTGACTTTATAAGCTTTCCAACAAATATTAGCGATCTCGTGGAGATCAATATTTCCCTAATAACGTGATAACCCGCTAGCTGAAGTCTCCATAAAAAAGAAGCCAGATTAGTTTCATGGTAAGAAAAAGTCTCTCAAAATTCCATGCTTAGGGTTTCAATCTCAACAGAATCGTTAGTGCTGCCATTTTCCTTGCCCAGGGTTGCGGAAAAAAAGAAGAAGAAGAAGAAGTATCTGACTAATTACCAGAAAAGAGATAGAGAGATACCTAGCCAAACTCATTAGCAAACATAGAGAGCCTCGAATAACATGCAAGGTTTCCCTTGCCTGATCTAGGACATAGATCATGAACGTGCTCTCAAGCCAATTTCTTGGCTCGTGTAGCTCAAGTGCAGGCTTGGTTGGGGCAAAGGACGGATACGATATTTGCCTGCTCAATCCCATAGAAATTGCGATCGACTCATCTGACAACTTGAGTGGAGCTTGAGCCCGTGATTCGGATCTAAATTCAGGCTTGCGTCCGTTGCTGAGCTCGATTCAAACCTAAATTAAGTAAAGTCTTGTTAATTTGACATGAGTTTACGATCTTAGTTTGTACATGAAATAGTCGTATTTTGTAAACTTAGAGTTAACATTTACGATGAGACCATCGCATTCACTACAAGAAAAAAGTCTTTTAGCGATGGGATAATCCGTCGCTAAAAGCTCAAAATCCGTCGCTAATAGTTTTTGCTACAGATTTACCGTCGCTAAAAGTCCCTCGTGTAAAAGCCCGTAACTAAGAGTTTGGCGACGAAATTTTCGAATCCGTCGTCTAATATTGCATTTTTAGCGACAGAGTTATTTACTAATTAGCGACGGAATATCCGTCGCTAATTATGTTTTACGTATTTTAATTTATTTTCTGTTTTGTGAAATTAGCGACGGATATTCCGTCACTCATTATTTTAGAGACGGAACATTTGGTCGCTAAAAAAGCCTTTTGGGGACGGAATATTCCGTCGCTAAAAAGTTGATAGTTGGACACTTTTAGTGACGGAATTAATCTGTTGCCAAAAGTCAATTTTTAATTTTTTTAATTTTTCTATTACCCAAACCTGTAATAAATATTTCAATTCTTAACAATAACACACAATAATCAATACACAAAGAAATATATATAATCAATCATAATAATGTTTATTATAAAAAAAAACTCATGATGAATAAGTCAGGAACCGGATACAACCCGTTAGGGGAGGGGAGAAGAGTACAAGTCGGGCGGGAGGGGGGGGGGACAAGCTGGGGCCCGGCACGAGAAGGGACTCATCAGGGGTTGCCGAGTCCCGGATCTGAATCCTGCTAATCCGAGGCTGGCTCGGCATGTCCAGCAGGGGTACCTTGCTGATCATGCTCCTTAATCATCCTCAACACCATCGTAGCAATGCGCTGGATCTCCTCCTCGTTCAACGGATGCTGAGGAGCCGGTGTCTATGGAGGGGTAGCGGGGGGTGAGGACGCTCCTATCATGGCACGAGCAGTCGTGCTAGGCAGGCCACGGATGCGGCCTTTCAGCTGATTGACGAGCTCCGGCATATCCATCCATCGCTTCAACGCCCCAGTACTCGCACATGTACTAGTGGACGCTGATGGCTGTCCGGACTGCTGCTCGGACCCCTTAAGTTGTTCATACGAGGCCTGCAAAAATAATGATTTAAAGATATGTTAGGGCATTAACTAACGCAACAGACATTGAGGATAGAAAGACAAAAAATTAACAACTTAAACAATTGACTCACATCGATTCGCTGGGCAATATCCGAAACATAGTCGCCGGCCCGGTGAGCCTCGTCCTTGTCCTTCTTCCGTACGTGCGTCTGATTATACGTCAGAGCTACGACCTCATCCTCCTCCAGATCCAGGTTCTGGACCGCATTCATGTGTCGGACGATGTCATGTGGCACCGACCCCCCCGTGTGCATTGGATCTCTGTTCTGTCTGTTCTCGGCCCCCTTCTTACTCTTGGCGTCCCAGCCTGGATCCGCAGCCCACCGATCTATCATATCCCCCCATACAGTTTGAGATATCCAATGTGGGGGATATGTCTTCATCTCCGACATCGGGGGCACCATCGGGCAGCATCTTCTTCGCCGGGTCCCGTGCATCGTGGAGCCATCGGCGGTAATTCTTGGCGATGTAAGAAAAGAAGGCATGCCGCCCCAGTCCCTGCTAATCAGCGGAGTCAAACGTGAACCCTTCCTGCAAGGCATTCAATAACACAAATTAATTTAGAAAATAAACTCTAATTAAACAAATACTATCGCAGGAAAAAATACTTCAACGTACCAGCCACTCCCCCATAGGGACTCCATCGTAACGTTATCCCAGTCCTTCCAGTACAGGCATGACTCGGTGAATCGGCCCTTCACAAGAACGTCAATCTTCGTCCTCGCCTGATTCTCCAGGATCCTGCCAAAGAAGTAAATAAATTAATTAATACAGTTCAAATAGAAATTAACACCCCAAAATTTTAAATATAAGACATGATGTGATTTTTTTTACTTACAGGCCCTCCTGGGTGAGCGTAACTCTCTGTTTACGCTGGGGGTCAATGCGTACCCCGCGTGTTGGGCCACGGCCTCGTCGAGATCCTACAAACCACAGACATTAATACAGTTCAAATTTACTTTAAATATAAGGCTAGCGAAAATGTACTAAACACCGTCATCAACTATACTTGAGGTAGAACCCACGGAAGAAGGAGAATCACTGGGCGTGTGTGATGAATCTATGTCGGGCTGGGGCGACGGCTGGGGCTGGAGTTGGGGCCCCATCTGCTGTACACAAGCACTATATGTCTTGTCATCAGTGGTTAATGACGAGGTGGGACCCACCAGGGAGGAAGCAGCTCGGCCACGAATAGCCTGTATCCTATCCATATCTGACTTCATATAGATAAATTACAAAGACATTCAACAACCAATTATTCAACTAATTCACAAATATCTCAATTCAATTGGGTCCCATCCTCCGTCAACAATCTCAATTCTCAAATTCTTAATGCACAGTCAACAATCTCAATTCCCAATACCTCATATAGGGTGTCGGTATGGTGTTCGACACCTCCGGACACGTCTGAAGACATTAATTTATTTTTTAAATGCCGGACGTTGTGTCCATCACCCCTTGAAGAGGTTTCCACAAGTATAAAGTCAAAAATGTGACATTTCGGTGTCGGTGTCGATCAAACGAGGTGTCCGTGACCTACCGACACCTTGACACCTCATGGACACCTCCGGAAACGTGTCGGACACCTACCGGCACGTGTCCGACACCTTCAGACACGTCCGAAGTCATTAATTTATTTTTAAATGCCGGACACGGTGTCCGTTACCCCTTGAAGAGGTGTCCGTCACCCTTTGAAGAGGTGCCCACAAGTATAACGCCAAAACGTAATATTTTTCGGTGTCGGTGTCGATCGGACAGGGTGTTCGTGACCTACCGACACCTCGACACCTCATCGAGACATCCAGACATGTGTCGGACACCTCCGGACACGTGTCCGACACCTTTCAGCGGTGTTCGAAGACATTCATTTATTCTTTAATTGCCGGACACCGTGTCGGACACCCATTGAAGAGGTGCCGGACACCCATTGAAGAAGTGTCCACAAGTATAAAGCTAAAATATGTTGTTTTGGTGTCGGCGTTGATCGGACGCGGTGCCCATGTCTGTGCTACCTAACGGGGATCTCAATCCAATTGGGTCACATCCTCCGTCAACAATCTCAATTCTCAATTTTCAAATGCTCAATACAATAAAAATTAATAAAAATTACACATTAATCCAATTGGGTCCCATCTTCTGTCAACAATCTCAATTCTCAAATGCTCAATGCAATAAAAATCACACATTCAATCTAATTGGGTCCCATCCTCCATCAACAATCTCAATATCTCAAATGCTCAATGCACAATTAACAATCTAAAATCATCAATTAACAACCTAAAATTATCAATTAATAATCTCAATTATTTCAAATGCACAGCTAATAACCTAAAATCATCAATTAACAACCTAAAATCATCGATCAATAATCATAATTCTCAAATGCACAATTAACAACCTAAAATTATCACACAAATGATCAAAGTTCAAATGGAAAAAATTGTTCAAAATGCACATATCCGATGCGCTTGAATTATTTTAATTTGGTGTTCGATTCGATTAGGGCAATTAATTTAGGGTTCAATTAGGGGGGTTCAGTTACTTCAATTTGGGGTTTCTATTAGTTCAATTTAGGGTTCGGTTGAATTGGGACATTCAATTTAGGGTTCAATTAGGGGGTTCAATTAGTTCAATTTAGGGTTCGATTGGATTAGGACATTCAATTATGAGTTCAATTATGAGTTCAATTTAGGGTTCGATTCGATTAGGCCATTCAATTTAGGGTTCAATTACATCAATTTAGGGTTCAATTATGGTTCAATTACTTCAATTTAGTGCTCGATTGAATTAGAGCATTCAATTTAGGGTTCAATTAGTTCAAATTAGGGAACGATTTGATTAAGACATTCAATTTAGGGTTCAATTAGGGGGTTCAATTACTTCAATTTAGGGTTCGATTCGATTAGGCCATTCAATTTAGGGTTTAATTTAGGTTCAATTACATCAATTTAGGGTTCAATTATGGTTCAATTATTTCAATTTAGTGCTCGGTTGAATTGGGGCATTCAATTTAGGGTTCAATTAGGGGTTAAATAAGTTCAATTTAGGGTTCGGTTGAATTAGGAAGTTCAATTTAGGGTTCAATTACTTCAATTTAGGGTTCAATTAGGGGTTCTATTAGTTCAATTTAGGATTTGGTTGAATTGGGGCATTCAATTTATGGATCAATTAGGGGGTTCAATTAGTTTAATTTAGGGTTCGATTGGATTAGGGCTATTTAATATTAATTAGGGCTTATTAGTGTTAATTAGGGTTTAGTTAAGGTTTATCAGGATTAATCCCAATTAACCCTAATTAGGTTAACTAGGGTTTAGTTAGGGTTTATCTGGTTTAATTAGTTAGGGTTTAATTAGGGTAGTTAGGCCAGTTAGGGCTAATTTAGTTCTTTAGGGTTAATTGAGTTTTTAAACTTTAATCAGGGTTTAATTAAGAGTTATTTAGGGTCAATTAGGCTTAGTTCAAGTTTAGTTAATGTTAATTAAAGTTACAACATGCAACAATGTACAATTAGAGTAAAATTACAATATACATTACAACAATTAACTTCAATTAACGAAAATTAGGGTAAAATTAAATTCAAACTCAAACTTACATGCATAAATTCAAACTCAAACTCAAAATAATTAACCACATTATATTGAATTCAAACTCACATGCATTAAACCACATGTATTAAAAAACAATTAGGGTAACATGGACATACCGGCGGCGGTGGTGGTGGGGCGATGGTGGAGGGCCACTGGAGCTGTGGAGGGGCACGGCGTCGTGGGGGCTGTCACCGGCGGGACGGGGCGGGTGGGGGGAGGGTGTCACCAGAGGAGGGATCGCCGGGGGAAGAAACGGCCGGTGAGTGAGAGAGAAAGAGAGAGAAAACATGGAGAGAGAAAAGAAAAGAAAGTAGAGATTTATATCGGGACTTTTAGCGAATGATACTTTATCAACGGTATATTCCGTCGTCAAAGTGTAGTTTTAGCGACGGAATGTTTACCTACAGAAATAATCCGTCGCTAAAAAAATTCTAAATTTTAAAAAGGTGGCCGAAAATAGGAAATTTTTAAAAATATTTTAGTCACGGAAAATCCGTCTCTAAAATCCCGTCGGTAAAGAGTTTTATCGACGGTTTTGTACCGTCGGTAAAAAATTTTAGCGACGGGATTTACGGTCGCTGAAACGGCTTTTAGCGACGGATTTTTCTCTGTCGCTAAAAAGCCGTCGCAAAATAACTTTTTTCTTGTAGTGATTCTACATAATATACCAATAGTAAAATGTGCAAAGCTGTTTAGGAACGACATTTCTTCAAGCGTGGCTCGTTTATCAACATAGCAATGACTTGGTAATCAAGCCTTAAACAAACCGGTTTACAAGTTTGTACATGAAGGATTTTGTTCATGTACGCAAAAAATGTTGGACTTAATTGCTTCAAAAGCTTAAAAATGTGTTACGTTGCTTTAACAGTTCCTCCAAATTAAAGCCCAAAACCAAGTACACATTACATAGACAGGACCACTAAGTAGAAAGAGAGGCATAATTTAATAGACAAAGCTGCAAACACAGGTTAGGCTTCATCTGAAGGTATAAAAAGCGTTTGCCATGTGATGTCTCCCTTATCTTGAGTTTGTACGCAGTTGGTTTTTGCTCAAGGAGGCTCACGCTTTGAAGTCCGAGAAGCCCTAGCTACCAAAAGCTGCAGCCTCCTCCAAGCCTTTCCCAAACACACACAGACGCACATCAATACACATCTCTCTCTCTCTCTCTCTCTCTCTCTCTCTCTCTCACACACACACACACACACAAGAGAGTTTTTACATGAAAAGGTGGTATGCTAGACTCGTATTCATTGGGATAATATAAGCTCGAAATATGCTAGATCACATGAAAAATCTCATTGCCATTTGTCATTAGGTACTAATTAGTTACCGTCCGCAGGAAAAGCGTGTAATATTTGCGTGTACGAGGTGACATATTTTATATTATCTTATATAAGGTGAGATATATTAACTCATCTTGAAAATTAACATCAACTGCGAATTGTTATAAGGTCACCTTAAATTTGCCTAAGTAATGCACTTACATTTATGGGTAAATTATACACGGTACCTCTAAAACTTACCCTAAAATATAAATGGCTCCACCTATCTTTTCATACTAGTTAAGGGACCCGTGCAACGCATTGGGCGTTCTTTAATTTCTCAAATATTATTTAATATTTATTTCTATAAATATTTTACAACTGTTATTTTTCCTAACTTTTTTTAAAAAAAAAATTTATAATGTATTTTTATAAATTGTTTATCAATGTTATTGTTTGAACTGTAAGTAAGAAATTTACTATATAGAAGATTACCTTTAAATATAACTTTTGAAAAATTAGCATTATAAAAGCATACTTTAGCAATAACGGTAGAATGCATGATTTAATATGATCAGTTTTTACTCACAAATAAGATGTGAATGTTATAAATAAAAGTCTTATAGACTTAGGATATCTTTTCATTAACGTTTCGTGACGACATATGACAACAATCTCGTACTACTATTTAACTGAATTTAAACTTTTTAGTTTAATATTTGAAGCTTTGTAGATATAATCTTTAGTATGTATCAATAATATATCTGGAACCAATATGATTAAAGAAAAAAAGCCAGTTATTTGTACCATCACTTTCGATTTTTTGTAAGTTTAATAAGATTTGAACGTTACAATTAAAAGTCTTATAGACTTAGGATACCTTTTCATTAACATTTCGCTACGACATATGACAACAATCTCGTACTACTATTTAACTGAATTTAAACTTTTTAGTTTAATATTTGGAGCTTTGTAGATATAATCGTTAGTATGTATCAATGATATATCTGAACCAATATGATTAAAAAAAAGCCAGCTATTTGTACTATCACTTTTTGTTTTTTTTGTGAGTTTAATAATATGTGAACGTTACAATTAAAAGTCTTATAGACTTAATATTCCTTTTCATTAACGTTTCGCGACGGTATATGACAACAATCCCGTACTACTATTTAACTGAATTTAAATTTTTTAGTTTAATATTTGAAACTTTGTAGATATAATCGTTAGTATGTATCAATGATATATCTGAAATTAATATAATTAAAAAAAATCAGTTATTTGTACCGTCACTTCAGGTTTTTTGTGAGTGTAATCTAGTAAAGAGTGTTATAACTTATTTACTGGTGGTGTATATGAACATCAATCTTCCTATAAGTATAAATGTCAAATTCACTCACCTTCTTTCTTCATGAGAAACTCTTTGTGTATTTTATTTGTCATGTGCATAATGAAAAATGAAAAATAGCATTGAAAGTGTTTCTATCTGTACATAACTTATTAAAGTGTTGCTAACATGACTTAATGAAAATACCATTGAAATATTAGATTAGTGTAGTCGGGGGTAGAAAGTGGTTAACCACAAAAACATCGTCTTGCCTAATTAACGATACTTTAAGGAATCAAAATGTGGGACCAAGATCAAAATCGAAAGATAAAAGTCATGCTAGGGAAAAAAATTATTACTTCTAGTCCTGAATATAGTTTATGCACCTTCAAGTTGCTGGTAGAACTAACATGAAGTCATTATGTTTTTATTTAAGTTCATCGCTTGTCTACATAAGATTCTCGCCGTAAACCGTCTATGAATACTACACTAACACTACATCCAAATACCTTAATTAGCGCTATCATTGCCACTACAAATACAGTCACCTTTACCATATCATAACTTTTGCTCGTCAGTGCACTTTCATGTTTCTATCGTCAGTTTTTTTTATGTTCATCACTTGTTCAATTCAGTTTAGATCATAACTTATCAATTAGTACTGTAGTATAAATTAATATTACCTCGAAACACCTTAGTGCTACCACTATAATAATTCTAACAACAACCATCACCTCTTGCACTACCACCGTTTAGATATGACTATTACCACCACAAGCATCAGCATACTACATGCTAACATCGCTACAGCCACATGTTGTCACTATATAATTCAAATTTCACTACTAACACTCTAATTCTACCACAACAATTATCACTATCGTAATGAGCATGGTTGATCACTCGCATGATTGCATATATTATCACCCTTACACTCTCACATCTAACACCGACATTTCAGTTATACCATTACCACCCTGGGACCAACCAGGCTTCTCTCTTTTTGTAGTTGTTTATGAAGAGTAAAATATTCTTATAACTAATTTATCTTTTTGTCTTTTTGTCTTTTTTATTCTGTAAACTTATTCTCAGCTTGTCACAAATTATTCTTCAATCAATTTTAATTTTTCTTGGAGATACAATATAATTGGTTCTAAATATTTTGTTCATATTGTGTGTAACATGTTAGATTTTAAGAAAATTGGTGCAAAAATACAAAAGTTATAATAAAGATTATGGAGAAATAAGATTTTTTTAAAAAGAAAAAAAATACTAAAACAAATAGGATGATGTTCTGCATAACTAAAAGATTGAGGTAAAAACGAAAATATACACTATGAAAAGCTCACCTTTTAATCTGTAAAGATTATTCATCAATTTCATACATGATTTTTCATTGTTTACATCTGCGAAATTTTATTTTATTTGTTTTAGGTATTTTTAAGAAGTTAGTAGTCCAAAATGAAACCTTTTTGGATTATGTAGAGCTTTAAAAGAAGTAGATTTAGTTTTTTTTTAATTTTATAAGATTTACAAAAGTCGAGCCAATGATCATACTAAAGAATTAGTAAGTAGGGTATGATTTTCGTATTTTATATTTTTGAGATTTTATATTGTTATTTTAAAGTACTTTTGAGATTTTAATAATCAAAATTAACGCCTAATGTATAAGTATATTGATTAGGTAGAGTTTTAGAAGGTTTAAATTAGTTTCTTAATTTTATAAAGTTTAAAAATATTGCATAAATTATAGCTACCAATTTTTTAATAATAAATTAAAGCAAAGAGTTAAATAGAGTAGAAAAAGAAAATAATACCAAAATAAATAGGATTCTTGAATCTTAGACTCTAAATAAAGAGATCAACTAAGTTAGGGGACTACCACATGTAAAGTTGAAGAAGGTAGAGTTTTAGAAGGTATATAATTAGTTACTTAGTTTTATAAAGTTTATAAATATTGCATAAATTATATCTACGAATTTTTAATAATAAATTATAGTAAAGAATTAAATAGAAAAGTCGGGAAAATGATCATATTAAAAAATTAGTAAGTAGGGTAATGTTTTCGTATTTTACATTTTTGAGATTTTATATTATTATTTTAAAGTACTTTTGAGATTTTAATAATCAAAATTAAGGCCTAATGTTTAAGTATATTGATTAGGTAGAGATTTAGAAAGTGCATAATTAGTTTCTTAGTTTTATAAAGTTTTAAAATATTGCATAAATTATACGTACAAACTTTTTAATAATAAATTATAGTAAAGAGTTAAATAGAGTAGAAAAGAAAAGAATACCAAAACAAATAGGATTCTTAAATTATATATATCTAATTCAAAAGAGTTGGACTCTAAATAAAGAGATCAACTAAGTTAAGGAACTACCACATGCAAAGTTGAAGCTTATGTGTCAGAATGAAAAGGCTCTTAAAAAGTCCTACTTGTCGCAAAGATAGAGTTCCAAAAATCCTATATGTCGCAATTTTAAGCAAATGTTTCAGCTTATATATATATATATATATATATATATATATATATATATATATATATATATATATATATATGGATCGTGATCCATTGCTAGCGCTAGCACCGTCCGCTATATAATGTAGCGGACGGCCAATTATCGTCCGCTACATTATGTAGCGGACGGCCAAACAGCGCTAGCAACAGTGCTAGCGCTAGCAATGGATCACGATCCTATATATATATATATATATATATATATATATATATATTACACTCCACTCCCTGAGATTTGTACCCTAATTTCATAGGGCTACACAAACCTATCGGGAAACTTGACTCCGTTTGGAGATTCTCTGACAATTTACATTGCAAGCCCTATCATCAACCAAACTTATCAACATTGTTGCTAAGGCCATCAATCCCATCGAAATTAGCACCACTACCACCAAGCCTACGCCGACAACATCCTAGACCAATCGTGACCCACCAACGGCCATCAGACTGCCTGCCACAACCACCTACTGACAGGCCACCATCGCAACCACCACGGGCCGCGCACCCACTAACACCATCCTGCAACACCCCACTCGGCAACACCCTGCGGCATCCCAAAAATACCCACCAACAGCTAGCAAAACCCATCACCAAACCACCAAATCGTTGTGGTTGCCGTTTTGTATGATATGTGTGGTGTTGTGGTGTAAAGCTGTAGGTGATTGCCGATCGGTGTGTGTGTGTGTGTGTGTGTGAAAGAGAGAAAAAGATGGGTAGTGGAGACCACACTGCCCCGCCGCAACTCACCACTGCCGGCGCTACCCACATATATATTTGGCCCACCCACAACCACCCACGGCCATCCCAGCACACCCACACCCACCAACGGCCACCAATCACAAAATCTAAGGGCCACCCACAACCACCCACGCATTTCGTCTCTAGTCAACAGACCCATCAATGGCCACCATACTGCCCCACCATGCACGGCCCAACAATGCAGACCCGTCCACATCTAAACCCGGCCCACCCACGGCCATCCCATCACACCCATGACCACCAATCACAAAACCTGGATACCTTGCTCCTTGGTTGCTCTGGCCCCAAGATTAAATGTTCAAGACTTGGTAGAAAGAGGGAGAGGAAGAGAAAAAAAAATGACCAATTAAATTTTGTGAGGGAAAAAAATGTCTTTTTGCTTCAAACCGTTAATACCGTCAGAAAAATCAAGAGTCAGGGAGCGGAGTGTAATAAAAAAAGATAGGTGGAGCCGTATGTAACTTAGGACAAACATCAGGGGAGCCGAGAGTAATTTATCCCATTTAGTGTCATGTTAGAGAAGTTCGATTAAACTACTTCACTTTTTAAGGGCGTTTGTGTGAAGAAACAAGGGTGTTTCTACGAGACTATCTTTTCTTTTCATTCAGAACATTTAAGAGGACGAGAAGAAAGCTAAGACATCTAAAGAAGGCAATTGTTACTTTAGACATAAACAAGTAAAATAACTTCTAAAAGTTGCTCCAGTGTTAGAAAAAGCATCTGAACTTAAATAAAGAAGAGATCTCTGTACAAAGCAATAATCAAGCAGGAAGCCATCAGCAGCTTTAAACATTCCCTCAAATGTGATTGCATGAACAAGCTGACTCTATAACTCTATACCCGTCGACTTTTACTACCCCTACATCCCCCTCTCTCACATTTCAAGGCATGTTGACAAACTCTGATCCAACATGCAACTTTTTTAGTGTAGTTCTGGGCCTCTGGCCTCTACAGTATATGCTCTAGTCTCTCTCTCTCTCTCTCTCTCTCTCTCTGATCCCTGGATGTTGTGTGAGAAAGGTACAAGACACAGTAGGTTGACAAAGATCCGCCCTAGCTAGCTTTGGATCGAGTTTATAGAGAGAGACTAAACAGTTAGTGGTTCAGGGTTCTCTTGTAGTGAAACAGTACTGATACTCGGTCTCATGGGGTGTGAAATGGAAGGGGTTTAACCATCTAAAACAGTAAACAGCTGTGGTTCAGATAGCACGACGTAGTACTTGCACAGTCTCCAAACTTCATTTGATTCCACATCTTATACTCAGGCTTCCATCGAATATTATTTTCTGGCATTTACGTCGCAAAATCGTACAACTCATGCGGTAAAAAATTGTCCTCCATAGAAAAATGGGCTAATATAATTAACTTTGCCTCCTTTTGCTTTGGGTGGTTGCAGCTGGTTTTGAGCTGTGCATTAAGCCAAGGGCCACCAAGCCAATAGGCCAATATAGGAGCGACCTGATACTTGTCCAGTTTATAAGGCTTACCTGATATTTTTTTTTTCTTTTGCTTTGAGCAAAAACCCTACTGCTCATACTATTAATAGACATATATAATACTAGATATACTGAAATAGGAAAAATACATGATACCACACTCTCAACAGCGTAATTTCAGACGAAGAGCAGCAAAAAAGTCAAGTCTCTTTGTATAAAGCATCAGCATTCCCTTCGAACTAAGATACTAATTATAAACATGGGTAGCAACCTTGTCCAGGAAGTACCCTGTTCCGAAAGACTTTTTGCTTGATTTTCTATCATGTTTTGGAGGGTTTCAGTGCAGCTTCTACATCGTTTTTTTAGTTTGTATTTGTGTTTTCACCATTGTGTATAAAGGGACTCGATACTTCAAAAGTTCATGGGTGATAACTTTAAATTTTAGTCTACCTTCATTGCGTGTAACATCATGTTTGGTTACTTGAGATTGGTGTGCCATCAACTTTCAAAGAGTAGTATTACTTTTCCCATATATACCTATATATAAATATCCATGTACTATACAAATCATGCAGGAGTTAGGAAAATGTCGCCCAGGGCACTAAAAAGTCTGATCCTCGAACCTTGACAACTAAAGTTCCTCCACACATAGTTGAAATTTCGTAAAATTGATTTTCCGTAAGAGTATCTTCTGGTAACAGTGCTACGTCTCGAATGCAGATTGTTTAAACTTAACAATACTAGATTAACTAGTCGCGTTCAATAAACTTTGTTGCGCATTTGAACTATTTGTTTCCATTTCTAAAGCTAGTCACTTGCGGGATCCAGCTGGATGACCATTGTCAGATTGAGGAAGTACGGGCCAGAGATATATAGCTCAGTTGGTTGAAACACTGGAATCTGAATGATAAGCAAGTGCCGGCCAGTTGTAGGCTTTAACCTAGTACTCTTGCTTGTCTGTAGTACATGACAAGGCTAGGGTTAGGGTTAGGTTTTACTTTCAATCAATTACTCCGTATGTGGCTAACTTGATACCCCGGCCTTAAACTGGATCTGCTAAGTGGAGTTCCTGAAAATGGCTCATTCATTTCAAGCACATAATAGTCTGGCCTTGCACTTCTGACAGCTAAAACTCTGTTCTCATTCAAACTTCATGTAATGCAGCTTTCGGGCGTGTTTGACTGCATATTAATGTTTCCTGGCTGTTTAACTGTCTCAAAGACTACTTAATTGACCTGGGTTTCTTTTGCCTGTAGCAACAGAAACTCAAAGAGTATGAGAACTCAACATCAGATAATGAAGAGCTCATACTTAGTGGAGGAGATTTGAAAATATAAACATCTGGGGTGGAATTAATCAATGTTGGTCCTGTTGTTACACTAGGGCCTCTCTTGTGCTCCGTTGTATACATATGTACATATTTTCCAGCCATAAACACTTTCTAATCGAGTTCTTGCGGTTAAAGCTCGTGACTGAAACCAACTTCCAATGAATGTTGTTTATAACATATATGGTTGTACCGCTTCATATAAGAATATACCGGCTTACTATCTACACAAGCATGTGCATGCATCTCAGGATAAGTAGCACACCCTACTAAGATGAGAATCAAACTAGACGATTGTACAGTAGGTAGCTTTTTCGCCTTCGCCTGAACAGAATAAGCATAACGAAGCGGACATGTTGCCCAATATATTAAGGTGAAGCGCAACATTTTGCTACTAGTAATTCAAGTGCTTTTACTCTGCAGTGATAGAAATGATATCGTTCTTTTGATCGAAACAAATTTCAAAATAAAATCATTACATTCATATCTACTGCGTATTAGAACCATCATATGTTACAGTGAATCGAGTGATCTATATCGGTTCCATAAGATTGAAATTCTTATCCCAAGTCATTTAGCTTGTGAATAGATATATATATATATATATATATATATATATATATATATATATATATATATATATATATGGCCATTATTCTTGCATTGTCAGTCTAGGAGAAATGATAATTTGATATTGTTACATGATAATTTGCAGGCTAGCTTTGGCTATAGCGCACATTTCAGACCAAGAAGGAGAATTGACAGGTATGAATTACGCCATTATGGAGACGCAGACTTTGCAATGAGATGAGATCCATTGTGAGGGCCAGAGTATATGAGACTTGATACACGACATAGTCGCTCTTATATTACGTTAAGAGTTTGAATGTAGTGGCTACTTCCAATCAGATATGAGAAGCCTGGTTTCACTAGGTTTTATTATCAGATGAGAATAGTGTACACCAGACTCATCTACAAAGAGTATCTACACTTCAGGCTCATTTTTTGTCAAGAACAACAAATGAGTGAGAATCGAAACGAAATTGGATTTAGGGTTTTGCATCGTGTATCTACAGGTGAGTATGGAACTTACGAACCGGTCATGTTCTAAGGACACGGTCACATTGGTGAGCCTCCTTCCTTTTCTGCTTTGTTTGTTTGCTTTCCCATGTCTGTTTTTCTCCCCGTATCTCGCTTGTTGCTAACACCTATCCTGTGCATGTTGGTCTATATATATACCATGGTGAAATCGCATTAAGCGCTAGTCTTCCTTCACTACTCTTTTTCTTCATCTTTGTTCATCTTATACAGATATTCATTGATAAATTCTATATGACCAGTTGGGTGTTTGGCAATATAAGCATGATTCAAACCGGAACGTGCATGTTACTCCATTTTTAGTCATTTAGGCTTCATCCAAATGAATAGAAGGAGAAGGCAGAAAAGACCAAATGTCCCGGCCCATTGTATCAAATCTAGACAGAATCCGTAGTCTACAACAATCATAAAATCTACTTTTGCAGTGATAAACATCCCCACCCCCAATACACACACACACCAAAAGAAAATAAAAGTAAACCACACATCGTACTTGGTAGAAGAGTTTGAAATAGTTTTCAAAACGTCCATTTTTTCCTGAATATAGCCTTCTTAGCTGGTGATTGCTCCTACTCTTGCTAGAGGGTGAAAACACCATGTGCGAGCAAGAGAAGCAGAAAATTTTCTCCTCTGGTCAAAGATATGAATGCAAAAGAACGGGATACATTGCACATTATCAGATCATTCGGATCATAGTCACCTGTCGCTCATGCATGTGCATGAAATGCATGCAATTGCTACAGAAAATTGCATGCAGAAACCAAAAAGGATTCAAAAAGGAAAAAGGAGTGTAGGAATATGCGAAAGCTCTATGCAAATAGGAGTTGGGAACTTCCAGTTCATATCCAACTTGGTGTCCCACCTGCACCAGCCAAGCCCCAATAAGTATCTAGTTGCATTTTACAGTTGGTTTTTGGATAGTAAAACATGACACTACACTACAACCAATAATACAAAGGAAGATCCATCCACAACTGGCTTTGTTTGTGTGTTTGATACTTTGATCTCCAAAAAGCTGCCCCCCAGAACCCTGTAGAAAAACCAAAACTCTACTCGCCGTTCGTCCCTCCATGACCCCATCTGTCAGTTTGTTGAGATTCTCTTGCTCATTCCTCTTTGTGACGTAACAGATTAAACCTTGCTTTCTTTCTCGAAAACATTATTGGAACCCATCTTGATACCGATTTATCAATGCAGGATCCGAGCGCCGACCCCAATTCAATCCCTCCTCCTGATGATTTAGTGATAAGTCTCTACCGCCACCAGGTTTGCTTCCGTGTCCCACAGGCGCACCAATGCAAGTGTAATTAGTAGTATGATGATCTGGCGGAGGCGTGGGGTAGCTTGGACCGTAGGGGGAGTTACCAGGTGGGGGAAGGACGTGGCCGACGAAATAGTCATTTGGAGGCAATTGTGAGGAGTAGGAGACCAGCCGTGAAGGCGGGGATGCGTACATGTAGGAGTCATGAGTAGGTGGCGGTGGAGGTAAGATGCTCGATGAGGAGCTGGAAAACAACCTTGTTGTTTGGTATGCTGATCTGAATGGCAATGCAGGATCAGCTATGTTGCCTGCTTGATGGTAGCCTCCCTGTAAGACTGGTTGGCCACTGCCAAGAATATCATATCGTTCAGTAGTATCAGCTAATTTTTTGATCATAAGTTTCAACTAATTTTTTGCTGTGCATCAAGTTTTTGATGGCATTGAGTCATTTTCCTATGGAATGACTTGAAATTAACATCTAATTGTTGTCTGTCACATGCAACCTACCTTGGCAAGTTCACAAATTTGTTTTTCTCTCACATTAATAAGATCTCTGTGCAAGAGGGATGGGGATTATATGAATCAACAGCATTGTTTGTTCTTGCAGTGATCAGGTTGTTTCTTCACAACAATATTTTGGCGTAGATTCGAAGATTTAGAACATGCATGGTTTGTAAATGACTGTCTTCATAACGAACATGCTGTATCTTATACCTTAATTTCAAATGCATATTCAAGCAGAATTGCTGAAAGGATTTTACTTGCCAAGGTTCCTAATGAAACATGCCATCTATTTCTTTATCTCTAATTCGTTTCAAATCTACACACCACCCTGGTGGAGCCTAATGAGGTTTTCAATCAACGGGGAAAAAAGAAAAAAAGGGATCTTTTGTTGTAAAGGATTCATGAAATCAAGCAAAAATAATACGACGGTCATTTGGAAAGGCGGCAGATATGGTCAAAAGAATGAAGGAGGGGGAAGGAGGGTCATAGCAACAGTAACAATAGCATATGATACATACATACCCTAGGTGATGAGGGCCTGGCGCTATTAGGTTATCGGTATTGAAGACCAGCTGACGAGCCCGGTTCAGTGTTTCTGTCTCCCTCTCTGACCACCCAACATACCACAAAAGATCATCCAATCAATTAAAAGGTCAAATCAAATCAAACATATCAAAAAACTGAAAGAACCTCAGCCAACAATTTCAGCATTATTATTCAACCGTGTCTATAGGTTCTAACGCGATTGACATGACCACACTTCAATCTTCATGCCAAATCATAATCAAACACTGTCCATACTCTAAATACTAATGTAACTCTGGAGGAAGAGAGAGGGAGGGAGAAGAGAGGACTTTACCTTGGCGGTGGCGGTTCATGTGTCCCCCAAGGGCTTGAGACTTGCAGAACTTGAGGGAGCAAAACCTACACTCGTAGACTTTTCCACTCTCATCTTTTCCATCCTTTGCGCCGCTTTTCTTTTTCCTGTGTCCTGTTGCAAAATGTCCCAGTTAAAGTAACTTTGATGAGACTAATCTTATGCCAAAAGCCAACATCTAGCTTTATCTAATTTTATGCCCTAGCTACTCTCATGGATGATAAATAATGTTTAAGAAACCTCTTATAGTTTCCCAACTAGGGTTTGCTCTCAAGATTCAAACCTCTTACCTAACTTCTTAGCTAAATTAACCAACAGAAATAGTATATGTTTCATTTCACCCAAAATGAGAAGTGCGTTTTCACCTACTACTCACAATCTTCTTTCTTTTGTTGAAGCTTCAAGATAGAAAATACTGAAAGAAGAAAGTCATATTCAAGATGCTCAAAAAACGAAAAAAGAGTGGATCATTTTAGGTCATCTAGATAAGAAAAATAGTACTCGAAAATCAAGCGAGGCTTTAGCCTAAATGCCCTGGTCATGGATGATGTTCAAGATCACAATCATCTTTCTCAACAATCCTCTTGCTTATCTAGGGCTTGAAAATAAGCTCCAAAACGGAAAATGGGAGGGAAAAAATGAGGGAGGAAAATTGAAGGGAAAAAAACTTCACTTGTTCTTGGTTTAAACTATCCACCATCGAAGACCGTATAACTTTCTTTCAGACACAAACACACCCACACACCAAAAAATTTATAAAATTTAAGGTTCAAAAACTCTTCGGGGTTTTTTCTTTTCTTCCATGATCCACAGGAAATTTTTGTTTTCCAGTGTGGAAAGATTTTTTCTGCACAATAAAGATAAGTCGGAGAATGATATTACACGGTAAGCAGTAGTAGCTAAGCTAGGCAGAGTGATGTACCAGCAGTTGAAGAAGTGTCCTCAACGACTTGTTTACCATCTCTACTACTGTAATCCTCTGGTAAGTTGTTGAGATCTAATGGATTTCCTTCTGATCTCCTGAAAAACGAAAGAAAAGAGTTAAGAGGAGTTTGTACTACAGAGTTGGAGAAGAGATGGAGGAAAAGATAAAGAAAGAGGCAGGTGTGAAGGTTTGTGGGGTGAGACCTACATGGTACCGACAGAGAGAAGACAGAAAAAAAATGTGAAGTGAGAAAAAAATCTTCAGATAGGAAGATAACTAAAAGCTTTGGCAAAATTACAAGACTTCAGTTTGAGACTGAAATTTTAGAGACTATAGTTTGAGTGATGGTGAAGAAAAGGGAGCTTGAAAGTTCTCTTTCAGTCTTTTTGCCAGCCCCTGTGGAGACATATCTCTCTCTCTCTCTCTCGGAATTGAAAGAACATAAAGGGTCAGTGGGTCTCGTGACTTTAGAATGGGGCCTGGGGGAGGGAGAAAGAGGGTTAGTCTCATGTGGTTGGGTTGAGAGGTTAGGGAGGGAATAAGAGGGACGTTGCCTTCAGTTTTTGGCTTACTAGTAAGCAGGGGCTAGGTCTATTGCCTTAGAACAAGTCGTCTCCTGTCCAAGTACATAAATTGCGAAATCTAGTCAACAAGGCTCTCGTCATCTTCTCTTCTTACTTTCGTGAAAAAAAATAATAATTTCCCGTATTGCATAATTGATCCAAAGATAACGTGTTCAAACCGTTCCACCTAAACATCCTTTGTTTCGAAGTCACAATGAATAAACGTCTAGAGGTATTTAGGTCTATTACCTTAGAATTGATTGTACAGTGTCTATTTACATAGATTTAAAAAGAGAGGAGAGAAATTCGTTCGACTAATGCAAGGTGCACGCGGCTTTACCTTGACGTTTGTGCAGAACGAGGCATTTGAGTTGTGACTTCCAAACGAAAATACGGAGCAACCTAATGGTCAGGCCGATTAAAGTTGCACAGTACAAGCTTACTATATATATTTGTATTGTATAACTAGATGATATTGCCATTAAAGCTAGTTTTCCCAGCAAGAGAGGACGATGCATGTCCTTTTGTGCACCTAGCATCAAAGCAAATCCCCCAGCTATGCAAGATGACATTTATACCTTGTGGGAAGTGAAGACAAAGCCTAGCCTCACACACATGCTGCTACAGTCATTATTGTTGTTACCTTGAGAAAGGGTATATAACATGCCAGAGATTATGATCCACACGAAGAAGCCTAAGGCCTTCTTGTATCATAGTACCCTGAGCTTGTCATATATGTACCATTGTAGTGTTTCTATCACTAGGATCTAGTCCTTATCATGGCTATATATCTCTTCTCATTACCTAATTTCCTGAATGTTTAAGTTGGGATAATTTACTCAGCCTCACTGAAGTGTTGTTTTCTTTGAGAGTTTGAGGTTGATTGATCTTAGTGCTTTTCTGTTCAAAACAAATGAAAAGCATGGCTGAAAAGCTAACACAACATATGCAAGACTCTAGTATATTGGGGATCGTCTTCAGCGTATATTTTCCTCTTATATTCTCTGTCTAGATTAGGATAAGTTCTGAACCTCATTAATTTGGATATGGTGCTTTTCTGTACAAAACGAATGATATGGAATGTACAGTTGATAGTTTTCTTAATTAGGCGATTTCTTGCTAAAAACCTGAAACCAAGAAGCACCTAACGCTTATTAACTGTTGCAAAAAAATAGACAAGTTATAATTTACGTTAATAAACTATGTAACACAGCTATATGCTTCTATCAGTATTTTGCTATTGCTACATAACGTTGCCGCTAATATTGGTTGTAAGCTTGACAGTCGCAACACTTTCCTTGTCTGCCTTAAGTAAAACAAATGTATCATTCATTTCTTAAATACAACTCAGCAAACTACTTATGTAGAAACAGATGATACTTGATATGGAGTGCAAGATAAGATAAAATATCACTATAACTTATGCAGGTTTTGCTCAAAGTTTTCGCAAGTTTGACAAGAAACGCTACAAGAGAAAAGGCTTTTAGTGACGGGGAAATCCGTCGCTAAAAGCCCAAAATCCATCGCTAAAAGTTTTAGCGACGGATATACCGTCGCAAAAAGTCCCTCGTATAAAAGCTCGTTACTAAAATTTTGGCGACGAAATGTTCAAATCCGTTGTCTAATATTGCTTTTTTTGTGACAGATTTATTTATTAGTTAGCGACGGATATTCCGTCGCTAATTATATTTTACGTATTTTAATTTATTTTCTGTTTTTTTGAATTTAGCGACGGAATAATTTTTTGACGACGGAATGTTCCGTCTCTAAATAAGAGTTTTGGCGACGGAATATTCCATCGTAAAAAGTTAATAGAAGAAACACTTTGGCGACGGAATTAATCCGTTACCAAAAGTTAAAAAAAAAATTGAAATTTTTTTTATTTTTCTATTACCCAAACCTGTAATGAAAATTTCAATTCTCAACAACGCACAATAATCAATACACAATTCTCAATAACGCACAATAATCAATACACAAAGAAATATATACAATCAATTATAAAAAATAGTCATGATGTACAAGCCGGGCGGGGGGAGGGGGTCAAGCTGAGACCAGGCACGAGAAGGGGCTCATCAGGGGTTGTCGAGTCCCAGATCTGGATCCTGCTGATCCGGGGCCTGCTTGGCATGTCCGGCAGCGATACTCTGCTGATCCTGCTCCTTGATCAGCCTCAACACCACCGTAGCAATGCGCTGGATCTCCTCCTCGTCCAATGGATGTCGAGGAGCCGGTGTCTGTGCAGGGGCAGCAGGGGGTGAGGATGCTCCTATCACGGCACGAGCAGTCGTGCTAGGCAGGCCGCGTATGCGGCCTTTCGGCCGATTAACGACCTCCGGCGTATCCAGCCATCGCTTCAACGCCCCAGTACTCGCACCCGTACTAGTGGACACTGATGGCTGTCCGAACTCCCTAAGCTGTTCATACGAGGCCTGCAAAAACAGTGATTTAAAGATATGTTAGGGCATTAATTAACGCAACAGACATTGAGGATAGAAAGAAAAAATTAACTTAATTAAACACATCGACTTACATCGATCCGCCGGGCAATATCCGAAACATAGTCGCCAGCCCGGCGCGCCTCGTCCTTGTCCTTCTTCCGCACGTGTGTCTGATTATACGTCAGAGCTACGACCTCATCCTCCTCCAGATCCGGGTTCTGGACCGCATTCATGTGTGTCGGACGATGTCGTGTGGCACCGACCCCCCCGTGTGCGTCGGATCTCTGTTCTGTCTGTTCTCGGCTCCCTTCTTACTCTTGGCGTCCCAGCCTGGATCCGCAGCCCACCGATCTATCATATCCCCCCATACAGTCGGAGATATCCAATGTGGGGGATATGTCTTCATCTCCGTCATCGGGGCACCATCGGGCAGCATCTTCTTCGCCCGGTCCCGTGCGTCGTGGAGCCATCGGCGGTAATTCTTGCCGATGTAAGCAAAGAAGGCCTGCCGCCCCAGTGCCTGCTGATCAGCCGAGTCAAACGTGAACCCCTCCTGCAAGGCATTCAATAACACAAATTAATTTAGAAAACAAACTCTAATTAAACAAATACTATCGCAGAAAAAAATACTTCACCGTACCAGCCACTCCTCCCATAGGGACTCCCTCGCAACGGCATCCCAGTCCTTCCAGTACAGGCGTGGCTCGAAGAATCGGCCCTTCACAAGAACGCCGATCTTCGTCCTCGCCTGATTCTCCAGGATCCTGCCAAAGAAGTAAATAAATAAATTAATACAGTTCAAATATAAATTAACATCCCAAATGTACAAAATAAGGCATGATGTGATTTTTTTTACTTACAGGCCCTCCTGGGTGAGCGTAACTCTCTGTTTACGCTGGGGGTCGATGCGTACCCCGCGTGTCGGGCCACGGCCTCGTCGAGATCCTACAAAACACAGACATTAATACAGTTCAAATATACTTCAAATATAATTAGCAAAAATGTACTAAACACCGTTATCAACTATACCTGAGGTAGAACCCACGGAAGAAGGAGAATCAACGCGCGTGTGGGATGAATCTGCGTCGGGCTGGGGCGACGGCTGGGGCTGGGGCGATGGCGAAGTCGACGGATGGGGCTGGGGCTGTACGCAATCACTCTGTGCCTCGTCATCAGTGAGCAATGACGAGGTGGGACCCACCGGGGAGGAAGCAGCTCGGCGTCCAGCCCGGCCACGAATAGCCCGTATCCTATCCATATCTGACTTCGTATAGATAAATTACAAAGACATTAAAAACAATAATTTGGCAGAAATCATCATCGACACTATATATATGAACGGAGGTGCAAAAACACATCAATATGAACCAAGTTCTAAAATACTACATTTTTTCCGTGATGTTACAACATTACAAGTCAATCATTTTCAGTTTGGGAATCATCATCATCTTCCTCACTAAACTCGTCGTCCTCTTCATCAGTAGACTCAGTCACATCATCTCCAACACTTTCTACGTCTTCCGCGTCATCATCTACGACTTCTTCTCCTACATGAAGTGTTGTTGGAAGAGGAAGATCGTCCTCCTCGTTGTTGACCTCAACAGGTAACAAGACAGGTGGTTGGTCGGCTTGAAAGGAGTCTACCTCACTGTCATATGTCACGGGCAATTTCTTGGACTTGATAACTGTATACCAATGAGATTTGGGATTGGCGGTGCAGCTTGACTAGCAAACACAAAGGGCTCGTCTGATGCAAGTCTTGACTTGACATTGACATCTACAATCCCTTGAGAGCTAACACGGATTCCTCTACTGCATGTGACATCGTGAACATTACCAGGCGGTTTTGGGAACCCAGATATGTTAGCTCAACAATCTCATCTAGCTCTCTGTAAAAGTCCATGCAATTCTCAGCATAACAGTCGCCGTTGACCAAGACTCCACTGTTTTGGGTTTGTTTTGTTCGGTCATCATCTTTTACGTTAAACCTAAACCCGTTGATGATATAGCCTCCATGACAGGATGCTTGTTTGTTAGGGCCTTCAGCTAGTAATTTCAAGCAGGAGGCCACTGGTCTATCCATTGACTGAACCTATTGTAGATGACGGTAAAAATTAAGGATAAATCAGTATACTAATTGGCCACAGAACTGTATATAACACATAATATAATTTTGTTAAGGACTTACACGCCTTTTGAACCACTGTACAAATTGTGATTTCCGATGAGATTCAAGTCCAGCGGGATCAGTGATTAAAGATTCCGCATCGAACTCACTGCAAACCAATATAGTTGACTCGCTTATCACACACTTTCAATTATGTACAGCAATGTAAGTGAATTAAGACATTAACTTACTCAACGAATGCCGAAACTTCATCGCAATTTAGAAGGGCATATATTGTTGCAGCACTGTACTCTTCATCCGTTAGCCATCGAGTATACGTTCGGCCGAACGGACTACCTGACTGCTTGAATATTGACAATTGCCCTTCCAAATTTGTGCTTGATCCGGGCTCATTTCGGCCTAGTTGATTTAACCTTGTATCAACATCAGGCCCGAAATATTGACTACAAAAGTTTACAAGTTCTTCCATTACGTAAGCCTCCGCAATTGAGCCCTCAACCCGAGCCTTATTGCAGACTTTTTTCTTTAAATGGAACATGAACCTAGAAGTTTAGCGAATCGAGTTAGGTGGAATATCAATGATAACAGGTGTCGCATTAATGTAAACGAACAACTGTAACAATTTAAAGATTACCTCTCGAAGGGATACATCCACCGATATTGCACGGGTCCACCCATCTTAGCTTCATATGCCAAGTGAACAGGCAGATGCTCCATTGAATCAAAGAACAAAGGTGGGAAGATTTTCTCCAGCTTGCAAATCGTCACCACAATGTTCTTCTCAAGCACTTCCATGTTACTCACCCGGATCGTAGAAGAACATATATCTCGAAAGAAATGAGATAATTCAGTCAAAGTCTCGCAAACAACCCGTGGCAACAGTCCCCGGAAGGCAATAGGAATGAATCTCTCCATGAATACGTGGCAGTCGTGACTCTTCATCCCTTGAAACTTGCATTCTGATACATTGCAACAACGAGATATGTTGGACGCAAACCCATCCGGAAGCTTCAAATTCTTAACCCACTGACAGACCTTTTCCACTTGTTTCTTGTCTAGACAGTAAGGTGCTTTCGGAAGTATAGTCCTCCCGCTGACTGTCCAAGGATGCAATTCACGGCGTACACCCAACTGTTGTAGATCCCTTCTCGCTTTAAGGTGATCTTTCGATTTGCCCTTGACATTCATCACTGTGTTGAACACATTATCAAAAACGTTCTTCTCAATATGCATCACATCCATGTTGTTTCGGATAACGAGCGTCCTCCAGTAGGCTAACTCCCAGAAGATACAAAATTTTCTCCAGTTGTGCTCTTTCCCGTACCCTGGAATCTTCTGATCAGGCACACCCTTGCCGTGTGGTATGTCAGTATCAAGTGCCTCCAGGTGTGAGAGCACTTCTTCACCAGATGGGTAGTCCAGTGTGACAACCTCACGCTCGATTGTCCCGTCAAATTTATCCTTCTGCCTACGAAACTGATGGCCCGGTGGCAAAAGCTTACGGTGACATCCGAACCACGAGGGCTTTCCGCCGTGCTTTAACGTATGACCGGGGTTCACGCCCATACAAGCAGGGCATGCTAGCTTCCCATGTGTGCTCCAGCCACACGTCATTCCCAATGCGGGAAAATCATGTATAGTCCACATCAAAGCAGCCCTCATCTGAAAATTCTGTTTAAGGGATGCATCATATGTTTCGACTCCATGATTCCATAACTGTTTTAACTCATCAATCAACGGCCTTAAATACACATCTATGTCCTTACAGGACTTTTCGGCCCCGGAATAAGCAACGACAAGAACATGTACGGCTTCTTCATGCACATGCCTGGTGGAAGGTTGTACGGGACAATAATAACTGGCCAACAGGAGTAAGGCATGGTAGACTGACCGAAAGGGTTGAACCCATCGGTTGCCAGACCAAGTCTAACATTCCGAACTTCCTGAGCAAAGACTGGATGCCTGCGGTCAAACTCCTTCCACGCCTCTCCATCAGCTGGGTGTGTCAGCACATCGGCATCGTTGCTACGAGTCTCACGGTGAGCCCTCATATGTTCAGCCATATTGGAGGAGTAGTACATTCTCTGAAGCCGTGGTGTGATCGGGAAATATCGCAATATCTTCCATGCAATGTTTTTCTTCTTCCCTTTGTCCAGTTTGTACCTCGAATGATCACATACTGGACATCGTGACAAATCCTTATTCTCTTTCCAGAACAATACACAATCGTTATTGCACGCATCTATCCGCTCATAGCTCAACCCAAGTTTCCTCATCATCTTCTTCGCGTCATAGTACGACGGCGGTAGCTTTTCACTTTCGGGCAGAATTTCTTTGATTAAGGTAACAAACTCGTTAAAACCTTTCTCACTCAGCCCGTGGAGCTCCATCCTACAGCGGCTCTTCCGCAGCTCTTAACAACTCATAAAACTGATTGAGCCCCCTCGTTCGGCGGTTGGGGACCATCGTTACCACAGTCGTTACCCCAGTCAACATTAGCATGCCCAGCATCCATAATCATATCTCGGTAATCATATCGTGCCTCCTCCCTAACTTCAGTTTGACTAGCCGGGTTGGAGGACAATACTATCGTTTCCCCGTGCTGCGTCCACCTTGTGTATCCACCCATAAAACCGTACCGACGAAGATGCCATTTTACTTCAATTCTTTTTCTCCAATGCAACAACTCACATCTACCGCACGGACACCTTATCTTATCAAGGTCAACATGTGCAGGATGCGCATAAGCGAAGTCAAGAAATTCATCAACGTGACACTCAAAATCATCAGCATTCTTCCTTTTCATCCAACTTTGATCGACCGACATGACGACTGAATTATCGTACTTTATACCACCTTCAATTAGGACCAGTCATTAGGCAGGGTCGATGTAAATATGAATGCATGAATGTGACAACATGTCTATATATTTCTCCTCCATTCTCTTATAGGTAGTGGTCCTATCCCATTCAGAAAAGCACATGTTTATAAAATAGTGAAGAACTCATGCTTAGTCCTATGTCTACGAAAAATTCGGCAGCACTTCCCCGCATTTCTCCAAGTACACGACATCGATTAGGTGTTCTAACATTCATCTAACCTTGCCTTGCAAGGTTTGATGGATGTTAGAACACCAGATTTGTATGCACCCGGAGAAACACATGAGAACGTGTACCAAATATCCACGACATAGAACACAGAGCATGAGTCGAAACACTGTTTTATAAACACATAGCTTTTCCAAATTGTCCAAACTGGACATCCAAAGGCTCATTACAAAGCATTACTTTGTAATGAGTACCTTTGAACGGGAACTAAGGGTTTTTATGCATGCATGCGTTCAGAAATTGATAACATATGCAAAATCTTTCCAAAATATCAAAATTGCAAAAAGATCGTTGCATATGTTACCAATTCCACTTTAAATAGAATTCGTTGGCAACGAGTTGAACCATCTCGTTGCCAATGGACTTCTCAAAACAACAACTAATATAAAGAAGGCAGGGTTTGTAAACAACGAGTAATTGAACCATCTCTGGGCAATATGGAGTGATTATGGGATGTACAAGGGCTAATTAGGGCTAACTGGATTATTAAGGTTAATTACAAGTATCAAGGTTTAGGGTTTAGCGTTATGGAAGAAAGTTAATCTAATTAGGATTTATTAAGATAAGGCTAATTAGTGTTAATGAGGAGTACCTTGGGCTAATTATAGCTAATTAGGGTTGATTATGACTAATTAGGGTTATTTAGTCCTAATTAGGGTTTAATTGTGCCGAGTAGTGCTGATTAGTCCTAATTAGGCTTAATTAGGTTATGTTAGGGCTAATTATTGTTAATGAGGAGTTGTTTCGGATAATTACAGCTAATTAGGGTTTATTAGGACTAATTAGGGTTATTTAATCCTAATTAGGGTATTATTGTGCCGAGCAGTGTTGATTAGTCCTAATTAGGGCTAATTAGGCTTAATTGGGTTATGTTATGGCTAATTATGACTAACTAGGCTAATTAACCTAAATTGAATGCACAGTCAATAATCTCAATTTCGACACCTCATATAGGGTATCGATATGGTGTCCGATACGTGTTTGACACCTCCAGACACGTGTCCAACACGTACAACACCTACGGACACGTGTCCTAGTCCTCCGGACACGTGTCCGACACCTACTGACACGTGTCCTAGTCCTCCGGACACATGTCCGACACCTACTGACACTTGTCCGACACATACCGACACGTGTCCGACACCCACCGACACGCACCTCTGGACACATCGGCATACGTTGATTTATTTTTTAAATGTCGGACACCGTCGATCAGACGTGGTGTCCGTGTCTGCGCTAACTAACAGGTATCTCAATCCAATTGGGTCCCATCCTCCGTCAACAATCTCAATTCTCAATTCTCAAATGCTCAATGCAATAAAAATTAATAAAAATCACACATTCAATCCAATTGGGTCCCATCCTCCTTCAACAATCTCAATATCTCAAATGCTCAATACACGATTAACAATCTATAATCATCAATTAACAACCTAAAATCATCAATTATTAATCTCAATTACTTCAAATGCACAGTTAAAAACCTAAAATCATCAATTAACAACCTAAAATCATCGATCAATAATCACAATTCTCAAATGCACAATTAACAACCTAAAATTATCAAACAAATGATCAATGTTCAAATGGAAAAAAAATGTTCAAAATGCACATATCGGATGCGCTTGAATTATTTCAATTTGGGGTTCGAATCGATTATGGTAATTAATTTAGGGTTCAATTAGGGAGTTCAGCTACTTCAATTTAGGGTAGTCTTAGTTCAATTTGGGTTCAGTTCAATTAGGGCATTCAATTTAGGGTTAGGGCATTCAATTTAGGGTTCAATTAGGGATTCAATTGGTTTAATTTAGGATTCGATTCGATTAGGGCATTCAATTTAGGGTTTAATTAGGGTTCAATTTAGGGTTCAATTATGAGTTCTTTTAGTTCAATTTAGTGGTCGGTTGAATTGGGGCATTCAATTAGGGAGTTCAATAAGTTCAATTTAGGGTTCGGTTGGATTAGGGCATTCAATTTATGGTTCAATTAGGGGTTCAATTAGTTTAATTTAGGGTTCAATTTGATTAAGGCATTCAATTTAGGGTTCAATTAGGGGATTTTATTAGTTCAATTTAGGGTTCGGTTGAATTGAGGCATTCAATTTCGCATATCAATTAGGGAGTTCAATTTAGGATTTGATTGGAGTAGGGCATTCAATTTAGGGTTCAATTAGTTTAATTTAGGGTTTGATTGGATTAGGGCATTCAATTTAGGGTTCAATTATGGTTCAATTACGTCAATTTTGTGGTCAGATGAATTGGGACATTCAATTTAGGTTTCAATTAGGGGGTTGAATAAGTTCAATTTATGGTTCGGTTGGATTAGGGCATTCAATTTAGGGTTCAATTAATTTAATTTAGAATTCGATTCGATTAAGGCATTTAATTTAGGGTTTAATTAGGGTTCAATTGCTTCAATTTAGGGTTCAATTAGGGGGTTCTATTACTTCAATTTATGGTTCAGTTGAATTGGGGCATTCAATTTAGGGGGTTCAATTAGTTCAATTTAGGGTTCGATTGGAGTAGGGCATTCAATTTAGGATTCAATTAGTTTAATTTAGGGTTCGATTCAACTAGGGCATTCAATTTAGGGTTCAATTACTTCAATTTACAGATTATCTCATCATAGGGATGGTTACTATGAACAGTCGGCTGATTTATTCATAGATTGTCTCATTATTGTAGGTTATGATTTACAGTGAGAAGTCCACTAACTTTTTTGGAAATAATTAGACTAAACGGATACCCAGCAAAAAAATTAGACTAAACGGATAAATTTGAAAGAATTATACAGATTCAATGCAAAATCAAGCATGAGCAGAAAATTATCAAACAAATTTGTCGGGTAAAGAAAATATATAGGGTGTTGGGAACTTACCATCTAATGAAGAAGGCACAACAGCCGGCGGCAGTGGAGGGTGGCAGTGTTGGTGGCACGACGACGGTGACAGGCTTTTCACGCGGAGGCAGTGGAGGACTTTTCATGCGGGGGCAGTGCAGTGGAGGGCATTTAACTTGCGGCGGTGGAGGGGTCACCGTGGAGGGGGATCGGTGGAGGTGGGTCACCATGGAGGTTGATTGTCGGAGCTCAGAATGGCGATGAGAGATTTTGAGAGAGAGAGACGAGGAAAGAGAAAGAAGCAGATCTCGGTGTTTTAATTAAGGACTTTTAGCGACAGAAACACCCGTCGCTAAAAGGCCGTCGATTAATTTTACTGACGGAAGTTTTAGCGACGGCACAATTCCGTCACTAAAACAATTTTATAAAACCAGCAAAAAAAACTAATTATGTAAAAAAGTTTTAGCGATGGTAATTCCGCCGCTAAAAGACCGTCGCAAATAAACCGTCAACAAAAACTTTTGCCGACGGTTTACTTCATCGATAATTAGTTTTTAATGACGGACTTTTACCAACGGTGTTATCCGTAGGTAAAACTCTGTCGTAAAAAACACATTTTCTTGTAGTGAAATGAGGATGAAGTTGTTGTTGTGAGCCACCGGCAGTGAAGACTTGGGCCTTTATGGATTGGAGTGTGTTTGAATTGGAGTCAGTTACAAATATATTCCACATGTAAATAATATCGCAAGATATTTACTAGAGATTTCAGTTTTGATTTGTTATATATTCCAAAATTATAGCATATATAATGCTCTTGATCCTTCAGTTACATACATGATGTATATATAAATAGATCAATACTAAAGCTCTAAATGGCGACCTCGTTTGCTCATCCGCTTCTCTTCTTCTTATTATATTTCGCATGCTCTCTTTCTTTCTTAAATGGCGACCTCGTTTGCTGATTCCCTGTTACTACTTCTCTGCCGACTGCCTCTTCTCATTCTATAAATGGCGTTACATCTTCAGCAAATTCTGCAGGCATCATTTCCATTTCCGCTACGTCACTTACTGCTGTTATTCCAACACCCCACTTCACCACTTCTCTTGGTTCATTTTCTTCTAACACACCCTTTTACCCCAATGCAAGCTATCACTTTCTTCCTCCCCAGCACCTTTCAGCTATCTACGCCCAACCACAGCTCTTTCCTTCAATCTTTAAAGGGTATACTCCACCCAATATACGCGTGACAAAAAACCCGACGACCATGTAAATTCCCAAAATGCCGATCTTAGGGATGACACGTACTTCCACCCTGTTGTCATCATCATTTCCACAACCCCCTTCACTTTCATCTCTTTCACTGCTAAGTGTACCAAATATAAAAAATTTGGTCACTCTCAAATTGAATTTCACCAATTACTTTGTGAAAATCGCAGTTTCTTCCTCTCTTTATAAGCAATGATCTCATGGATTTTATTGATGGCACTTTGGTCGTGCCACCCAAAGTTATGTTCGTGATACCGAAGGGCGACTTATTTCAAATCCTCCCCATGGTGCATGGGTTTGAACTGATCAGGTCATTCGATCATGGCTCAATGCAACCTATCACAATATGTTCTTCAAGATGTGCATGACTTGACTACTTCTCAAGCTGTTTGGACTGTGCTCGAGAAGCATTTTTTGGATCAATCTGCAGTAAAGGAATTACAATTTAAGATGCAACTTCAGAATATGAAAAAAGGAAACAAAAATATGGATGCATATCTTCGTTCTCTCAAGTCTATTGTTGATTCTTTAATTTAGCCGCTATCAACTCGCCAATATCCAACAAAGATCTTGCATCGATGCTCTTTCTGGATTCCTTATGAATATGAAAGCTCTATCACTGCGTTACAAGCACCATTGTTGCCATGAGCTTTGAATATGTTAGAACTAAGCTGTTTTTATCAAGAGCAACGTCTGCTGCATATTCCTAGGTCATCCACGAGTGAGACTTCAACTGCATTTCTTGTTGTCAAGTCATACTCAAATTCAAAGGGTCACGGTTAAAATCGCAATAATAGTAGTAAGGGCGGTGGTCACAACGTGGTAATGACGGTAAGGTTAGTGGTCAAGACCGTGGTAAACAAAGATGTGGAGATGGTGGTTCTCTGTACCAATTTAACATAAAAAATAACAACACAAGTGGTAATCGCTTTGCATCAGTCCAGTCCTCATTTGGGTCATCTATCACTAGCCAGTCCTTGATGTCCTGTGGCGTTACTTTACTGCCTTCTTCTTCACCAGGTATTTTGGGTTCGCCATTTACCAAAACTAGTCCATGTTTACCTTCTTACACTTTTTTATTCTATTTTTCTATCCACATTTAAATCTTCACCAACTCATTTTCTCTCTCCTGACACACTTTCTGACACTTCTTTATTATATTTCTCTCTCCGTATTTAATTCTCCAATAACTAATTTTCTCACTTCTCGCCCACTTTCTTCCCCTCCCCTCTCTAAAGGTTAAAATGGGAAACATACAATATATGACTTGAATCCTTGATCTACATGCAAGTCAAAGTTAATCGAATTATATGAAACGGAAGGAGTAAAATATTTAGAACAAAAGTTGAAAGGTGGATCTCAAAAAAGAAAAAAAAATCAAGACTAAAAACTCCAAAATGGAGTTTTCAAAACAGCCCCATTTTGAAAAGTTATTTATAAACTGAAGGAAACAAAAAAATTAAAATTGTCTGCCAAATGACAGTATGGCTTTTACTTTTCAAAGCTAAAAAAAAACTGAAAATAGAGATCGTTTCAAATGTTACCTTAATAGGCTGTAAATGGATATATAATGTCAAGCATAACTCTGATGGATCTATGGAAAGATATAAAGCTCGGTTTTTTGCCCAAGGTTTCGGTCAACAAGTTGGTATAGATTTCAATGAAACTTTTAGTCCCGTTGTTAAGCCCACTTCAATTCATACGGTCTTAACTCTCGCAGTTGCTAAAATTTGGATTATCCAACAATTTGATGTCAAAAATGCCTTTCTATATATGGTCATTTGACCGAAGAGGTATACATGAAACAACCTTAAGGTTTCGTTGACCCTCTTTGTCCTACTCATGTACATGTGTAAATTTATGTGTGCAATATATAGACTCAAACAAGCCCTCAAACTTGGTTTTAAAGGTTCAGCTCCTATTTAATTAGTGAGAAGTTTATTTGCAGTAAATCTGAGAATTCTGTGTTTGTCCAAAAGACATCGGTAGGCATTCTTGTGCTTCTTTTATATGTTGATGACATTGTTCTTACATAAGTAAATCCTCCCAAATAGCTTGTTTGATCAATTTGCAATGAAGGACCTTGGCAACTTGCATTATTTTCTAGGTCTTGAGGCATCTCGAGACTCGAGTGGCTTATTTCTTAACCAAAAATGGCACACTAAAGAGTCACTTTTGAAATTCAAAATGCAAAGTTTAAACTCTATTAGCACTCCTATACCTTCAAAAAGTCTACCATCAGCTTACAAGGGTGAGTTACACTACATATCATAGCGTGGTAGGTAATCTTTAAGCCCAGATATATCCTACGTCGTTAGCATTGCGAGTCAATTCATGCATTGCCCTCGTAGTGCGCATCTCATAGCCGTGAAACGTATCTCTCGCTATCTCAAGGGCACTTTAGGACATAGGTCTTCAATTTAAGCCCTATCCCTTTCTTCATTAGTGGCTTTCGCATATGCAGAGATAGGCTATCCATCTATGGTTATGGTATTAATCTTATTTCTTGGGGTGCTTCTGAATATCGATATATTGCATATGTTATTGCTGAGACATAATGGTTATGTTAACTTGTTTGTTATATGGACATTCTCTTGGAAACTCCAGTCATGGTGTTTTATGATAACGTTAGTGCAACTTGCTGCTAATCCGTTTTTTCATGCTCAGACAAAACACATCGAAATTGACTTTCACTTTATTCGAGAAAAGATTACCGAAGGTGAAATTTTGATTCGATATTTCCTCTTGTGAACAAGTTACAGATGTTTTCACAAAAGGATTATCTTCGCATCGATTTTCCTATCCCCCCCCCCCCCCCCCCCCCCGATGGTTCAAGTTGAGGGGGAGCGTAAGAGGATATTAGTTACAAATGTATTTCACATGTGAAGGGATATTAGAACAATTCTCATGACATGTCAGTTACAAATGTATTTCACATGTGAAATATAAGCAGAACATTTCAGTTTTGATTTGTTATATATTCCGGAAGGATAGCATGTAATACTCTTGATCCTTCAGTTACATTCATGATGTGTATACAAACAAATCAATAGAGCAACTCCAAGGCAAGGAGCATTACCAAAAATCTGTCTGTGCCTAAACACTTCTTCATTAAGAAAAAAGTAAAAATCTTCCCAAAAGTCGAAGTGGAGTGAATTAAGCATCATAATACAGTACAACGTCCTAATGCTCGAATCCAGTTAAACTTTATACTATGTTTCATCATATTGATCTGATTCTTCTAAAAGCTTCAAAGATTGATTTGATCTTTTCAGTAAAGAGTCAAAAAATGGGAGTACCTCAGAAGCTACACAATTTGGATGAGCAGCATACTCACATTCTTCACAGTAGAAGAAGCCAAACTTTGGGTCCCTTTCTTTTTCGCAAGCATCACAATAGAACTCATCTGAATCATCCAGAATGCGATGGGTGAGGACGAGGGGATGCCATTGGTGACATGTGTGCTTTATCGTCCGAGGAAATAGAGCACATTCAAAGTGAAGACTATAATCACACGTAGCACATCCGAACGTGGTTCCTTTGCAATCATTGCCACAAATGTTACACAAAGGGGTAGGTAAGATACTTTCTGCCAAACGAACCTTCATACAGCCATGCTGGAACATCTTAAGAGGGTGCTCGTGATTTTCAAGTTGAAGGGTGAACGAACTTTCAACTAGCGGTTCATCCGTGGTGAATCCGCAATCTCTACATCCATATAGAGATTCACGGTCCAAACGAGGGTGTAGGGGGTGTAAAGGGTGGCATACATGTTGCACTCCGACGGGCAACTCCGCACAAGAAAAGTGTAGGAAAAAACTACATTGGGTGCAGCACAGGTGGGAGGGGTTGTATGCCGCACGCTGGTATGTGTTGGCACACACTAAGCAAAAAGAAATTTCATCTTCAGAGCAATTACCCCTAATATTAGACAAGTGACCAAGAACCCATCGATCAGGCTCGTAAGTCACATCAGCTATATTTCTCTTCACATGAGAGTGGTATACCACAGAAAATGCCAAGAAGTGCTTGTGGTATGGGTGTTGGTAGTCCCTCATAAAATCTTCAGTGCTCGCCCCTTTCAAACCACAATGCATAACAATTTATCAATACTGAGCACACAATAACTTTATGAGGTAAATACTAACTATGCAGAACTTTGTATCGTACAAAGAACTGTGGCTACATTTAATTTAAGGGAGCGTCTATTTCTACACAGAAATAGGCTTGTCCACACCTTATTTGATGCACAAAAACTGTGTGGACAAATGCACCCAATGACTTTGTTCCTTCACACTTTTTGTGTCCAAAAATCACTGCTGTCCTATAAACACTTAACTCCTACTTTTCTTGTGATTTTGAAAAGTTAAAAATGAAGGAAAACCCTTAGTTTTAATGTTCACCCAGGTTGGTTCTTCACGTTGTTCCTATTCTACTTCATCAAGATTGCTTTAGACAGAAACCTCCCTTTCCATCTTCTCTTACAGAATTCTTTTAAGCTTTGTGCAATGGTAACCAACCAAAGTTTAAAGGCCCAAAAGAAAACCTCTCCAATTCTTAGGTAGGTTAGCATCTCTGGTAACTTAAAAGACACATCTAACTCCAGGTTTCAAATTTTGGTTCTTTATCATATAGGACGGCATTGTGACTGAAAATTTCTACCATGAAGAGTTCCGCTTATTACCAATACCAACCAATGAACTTCAGTGCTTACCCCATCCAGCTAATCACTTGTTAACATGGGATTGAACAAAGCGGTAGAGTACTTTTCTTGGATCAAAAGTATGTTGCATGTTGATGAAAGAGTAAAGACAGCGCGGAAATCTAATCTACTAACTAAGTTCTATAACGTTGGACGGATACTTTTGGGAATAGAATAAAAATCACTAAAGAGATTGGTTGGGGTAATTTAAATAATATAATTAGAGTAAATAGGTTTTTTGATACAGAAGCAGATCGGCTAACAGGACAACACTCGGCAACAACAGGGCACGCATATTCCAGTGGAAAAATAGACGCTCCCTGAATCTCAATTTTTAATTTTATGTACTACTCTTAGAGTGCATCTTCAGTTCAATCTATTGCTTGTATGAAAGAAGCTATTATGAAATAATAAACAGAATGACAAAGAAAGCATATAATGTACCTCTTTGCTCGTAGAGAGCCTGCATTTGGTCACTTAGATGCATAAACTTTTGACTTCGAGGAAGTAGCGGTTTATTATGGCCACAAGTCATATGAGCCGTGAACTTGCAACGCTCGCAAGAATAACAATACTCCCCTTCTACAACTCCTCCGCAAATATGGCAGCTCAGGACCGAATGCACAACATCGAGCTTCATGGTAACCGAGTGTTGATGGCAATCAAGGCGAACTGTCAAAACAACGTTACGCTCCCTAAATATGCTCTCAGGAAGCATCTGCGTGTATAAATTAACCTGTGACTTCGAGCATAGACATAAAATGTGAGCAACATAATCACATTGAATACACGAGTAAAATGCTACGCTTGGGCTCATTTCATCCTGACAAATATCACAAACATTACGAGACCGCTCTCCTAAACCACACTCATAAGTGAGAGACAGTAGATGCTCGTGGTCTTCATGTTTCAAAGTTTTCTTCAACGAAGCACAAGGGAGATGAATATGAAATTTGCATATAAGACATTTATAAGCAAGCCCTTCCCAAGGATTACCGCAAGCATTACAAAGCGGTAGAAGCTCGTCTTTGTAAACAAAACTCAAAGGGTGTTCATGACTATCATGTTCAAAATTCCCTCCGAACAAGTAAAATTGTTGTGTGATACAACTAGTTTCAGCTACAAACTCGCAATCCCAACAATAGTAAACCCACTGCTTAGGATTCCTGTCCATTTCACATGCATCACAAATGAAATCATCTGCAAAGTGGTCTTCATTAGAGCCATCATATACAAGTGTCAGAGGATGCAAGTGGCGTTTATGTTTAGCTTTTGCAGGGAGTGAAGCACAGTTAAAATGAAGGCCAAAGTTGCATATGGTACAACCGATCATGAATTTGGATGGGTTTTCACTACAGGCATGGCATGAAATGTCTTCAGTTGATTTGAGCAATGATAGCAAGTGGTGATGGCTTTCATGTTTTGAAGGTAAGATGTTTGATAGAATGCCGCAGCAAATGTGAAATTGCTCTTGGCTTTCTGGACAATAATAGACAAAGCCGCTGCCAAGTTTATTACACAGAGAGCAAATGAAAAAGCTGTTGAAGAAGGAGGATGTGGAGGAGGGTGAAATGGGTGCTCGAAAAAGGGTAAAGGTGTGATCTTGGTGAAGTGGATGTTGGATTGTGAGGGGTAGTTTGGAGCATGAGTGGTGAATGAAGAACTTACAGTGGTGATTTTTGCAGTGGTACATGGGACCAAAGATGGGTTGCACGCAGACATGGCATATTTTGTCGCATATCTGCTCATCGTTGATGAGGATCAATGGGTGCTCATGGCTGAAGTGTTGCACCTCCATCTGCATAGCTTCTGTTTATCAGTCTTAAAATTGCAAGGTTGAGGCATGGTGGCTCTGTGTGCCGACACGAATGGTCTTTTACCAGATTGAAGTCAACGTCAATTTTATGCTGTCATTCTCGAGGGATTTCTTCAAAGGGTCGGAGGAATATCATTATATTATATAAATTAGTAAGGAACACGTGTTTTGCACGCAGTTAAAAATAATTATAATTAATTAATACAATTATTATAATTAAATAATAATAACAAATCAGTTACTAACTACTAATCAAATATTCAAAATATGAAAAGTTCGTTACCCAAAATTTATGGTCTCACTTTCAAACTTGAATTTTTTACGTCAATTATCACTAATATTTTTCAGTATTTATCATATTTATTTTTTTTGTCACATCAAGTTGCCGCTAAACATAATTCTGACTGTTTCATATTATATCTTGTTATCTAAGGTACACTGACATTGTAATTAGTCTCAAACATCTCTCACACATATCTAACTCTCACAAACACTACAAGTTTGATTGTACAACGATAAAAATAAAGAAAATTTTTAGAGATAATAATATCAACTGTTTATACTGGAGTCTTGACACTTTTTCCTACAAGCATCACTACTAAAGTTAAAAATATCATCACTTACGATTTTAAATATAATTTATTACCTATCATGTTTCTTTCTACCTAATTATGGTCATTTCGTGTGGCGATGATTATTGGGGGTCAAAATATCTCCTATAGTTTATTTGTTTTTTATAATGATCTATTCTATAACTCCTTCAGTATAAAAAAATTTGATTATTTTTTTTATTGTCCTAAAAAAATTGATCGGTTTTCAAAATAATAAAAAAAGATTTTGTAGCTATGTTTACATGTTTACCCATTTTAGATATTTTTTTATTCTACTTCTCTCTGTACATTTAATTATTCACCAATCCTTTTTTGCTCTACTGAATCAATTTTGTCATGCCCCTCTCCCTTTCGGGATAGAATGAGAAACTCATAAAATACGACTTATAACTTAAATAAACGTGCGTCAAATATGATTAAATAATTTGGGACGAAAGAAGTATAAACTTCAAATATCTTTTATTTTAGGATTAAAGTACAAAACAAGTCTTTTTCAACTTTTTCTATCTTTAAGTTTTAACATTCGTGTACAATTTGTCTAAAACGACGCTTAATCTTAATTATACTTTCTTTTTTCTATTTTTTAATTAAAAAATCTATAATGTAATCTAAGTTTCTCTTGATAGTATATTCTAAAACTATCTTATATATTTATCTAGAATGACCTTGTTCATCGTAGTAGTAAAAAAAAATTATTAATTTAGTTGTAGATGTACATATATTTGCCTTAAGATTTTTATTTTTAACACATATTTTACCTACTCATCTAAAAAGTATATATACATGTGTCTGTGTGTGTCCTTTTGAAATCCATACTACAAAATGTATGTGCAAAGTTGATATCAAATAGTGATAATTAACTAAGTAACTTTAATAATGTTCACAAACCTATATTTTTCACCCTATATTTATATATACGCATTATAGTTTTAATATGGATATAAATTAAACAAAAGTTCATCAAGAATAATTTGTAACCCAGATCACTCATTAAATAAAGACCTGTATCATCAAAATAAAAAGGAAAAAAAAACACATTACTTATGGCATAAGGTTTTGAGAGTTAAGAAAATTATAGGGTTAATTACATCTATGACCTCGAGGTTAGGGTAAAATTATAAGTATACCCATTAGTCTGAATAAATAACATTTATGTCCGTTGACGAATGAAAATACTAAAAGGATGTAAAGATCAATATGTCTGTCACTTAAGAATGTAATTCTTTTTTAGGTAAATACACATTGCCCCCATGTACTTTCTCTCTTACGCATTGTGGCCCCCTCTTCTTTTAAAACTTACACTAAACCTACCTGTACTAATGAAAAGAGGGCGCATATGAACGGCCGGGACAGAGCTCGTGGAAATGACCTAACTACCCCTTCGTCTATTCTCAAACAATTTAGGAATTCTAATAAAAATTTATCCCCAACTGTCTGTATCTCATTCACCTCTTTGCCGATTGAGTTAATTAGCCCTGTTCAAACGCCAAAGATCAACGAAGATTGATGCGGACATACATCAATCTACTGAAAGAATGACAAGGGCCGTTGATTTGCGTAGTGAAAGGTATGTTTTATCCCTTTTGTTAGTTTATTTTTTAAACTTAGGGTTTTTCGAATGCCATTGTTTATTTTTACAAATTAGGGTTTCAGAATGAGACATTTCATTTAGGGTTTCTTAACGTGAATTCTTTACTGTTCTGAAATTAGGGTTTCTGAATGACTACATATTTTTTATTTTAATTTTGTCTCTATTGAGGGTTTTTATCCTTCAAATTAGGAATTAGGGTTGCAATTTGAAAATTTAGAATTTCTCGAATGCCATTATGTTGTTTACACATTAGGGTTTCAGAATGCTACATTTCTCAATGTGAATTCTTTTTGTTCTGAAATTAGGGTTTCTGACTGCGTGTTTGTTTTTTTATTTTAATTTTATATCAATTGAGGGTTTCTATCCTTCAAATTAGGAATTAGGATTTGTGATTGGCACTGCTAAATGTTATATTTCTTTTCTGTTGAATATAAGGTTTACATTTCATGCATAATGCATGCAAAGTTGCATGAAATCATGCATGAAATGTAGACAAAATATGCTAGGTAGGGGACCACATTGGCTCTCAACCATTTTGTTGGACCACATTTGCCAAAGCATTGCTTGTGCTTTATTTAACTTACTGTTTGTTTAACTTGGTTAAATGACTAAACATGCATTCTCATACTAGCAACTAAAGTAACTAGCTGTATTTTGCATTTATCCTTTGGATTTATATTAGTTAGTAATAAATTTTGAATATTTTCATTGCAGAAAATGGTTGTGTTTGATAGTGTAACCCTTGAGTTTCACTGTGGGGGATTATTTACTAGTTCACCAAATAGGACATACCAAGGTGGGACAGTAGCATGCATTGAGAACTATGACTTAGACTTGATATCCTATTGGGAGCTAATAGGTTTGTTAGAAGATGACCTAAGGCTACCTAGTTCTAGTTTGTTGTACTATGTCATACCTGGGGTTAGCTTTGTTCATGGATTAAGGTCTATTACAGATGATAGGGGTGTGGCTGACATGGTTAGGTACTACAGTGACAGTGGTTGCTTACCTATTTATGTAGAAAGGGTAGATCCCTTACAAGTAGTTGGGGTGGATGGTCAAGTTGTACTTAGAAATGTATTAAGAATTGAGTGTGGTGATAATGGTGATGTGGGTGATAATGGTGATGTGGATGATGCCCTGGCTGTTGGTGATGGGGATACTACCCAGGCTGAGGCAGTTATAAATGATGAAGGTAATGCAAATGAAGCTGTAAATGAATGTGTAAATGAAGGTATAAATGAAGGGGTGACTGAAGGTGACGAAGCTGAAGGTATAAATGAAGGGTTAATTGAAGTTAAAACTGAAGGTGTAAATGAAGGGGAAACTGAAGATGATGATAGTGAGGCGATAAATTTAGATAATGAAGATGTGGCTATTGAAGATGAAGGCCCTGACCCACATTAGCTTCATGAAGGGTTAGAAAGAGGGCATGCAGATGATGACATATTTAAGGTGCCAAGACGTGGGGATATATGGCATGTTAGTGTGGAGAAAAGGGGTGAGCAATGATACTCTGATGGGGAGGACTATGATGAGTTAAGAAGCCTAGTAGGGTCTGAATCTAATGAAGATTTGGCACCTAGATACCCAGAATTCAATAAAAATAGGTTGGGAGGGGGAAACAGGTCCTGATCTGTTTGTTGGAATGAAGTTTCCCAACCCACAAGTGTTTAGGTAGGCTTTGAAGCTACATTGTGTGAGGAGAGGATATGATTTTGTGTATAAGAAGAATGAAAATAAAAGGATCACCACTGTGTGTAAGTACTGGCATAAAGAGCATGGAGAATGTCAGTGGAGAATCCATGCTTCTCCAATTGGTGGTGAGCAAACCTTTCAGATTAAGACTTTCTTCAAGATACATACATGTGGTAGGGACTTTGATAATCACTTGGTGAACTCTAGGTATATAGCTTAACACTATTTAGAGAAATTTAGGGATAATCCCACATGGAACTTGAAATCAGTGAAGAATGTGATAAAAAAAGGGACTTGAATGCAAATGTGAGAAGGCATCAGTTGTATAGAGCTAAGAGGAGGGCTAAGGAGTTGATTGAGGGAGATGTTAGGATGTAGTATGCTAAGATTTGGGACTATGGGAAGACTTTGATGAAATATAAACCAGGGACTTCTTTTTTTGTTGCAACAGACAAGTCTTCCACTCAAACAACACCAATTTTTTAGAGGTTGTTTGTTAGTTTTAAAGCTCAGAAGATAGGTTTTATTAGGGGTTGTAGGCCAATAATTGGTTTAAATGGCTGCTTAACCCCTCAAAATTTTCATTATTCTTATCTCCTCATTATTTGGGAAAAATTTCAACGATGATGCTCGTGCCAGCCCAGCCATGATCTTGAAGACTATTTATGAGGGTCAATTACTTAGTGCAGTTAGAAGGGATGAAAATGATAACATGTTCCCTATTACCATTGGTGTAGTTGAGTCAAAAACCAAGAGTTCTTGGACTTGGTTTCTGAGGCAACTGATAGGAGAAATTGGTGAAGTGGCAGAGAAAGGGTTGGTGTTTATCTCTGATGGGCAGAAGGGATTGGTAGAGACATTCAGGGAGCTGTTACCAACAGCTGAACACAGATTTTGCATGAGGCATCTTTATGCTAATTTCAGGGAGAAGTTTAAGGGAAAGGAGTTCAAAGATTGCCTTTGGAATGCAGCTAGGGCCAGTAACCAAAATGACTTTAAGGAATGCATTAACCAGTTAAGGAAAATTGACAAAGATGGAGAAGCCCTGAAGTGGTTAAGTGGTTTGGATCCTGCCACATGGAGTAGGTCATACTTTGGTACAACTTCAAAGTGTAATATCCTTGTCAACAACCACACTGAGTGTTTCAATAGCTACATTCTTGAAGCTAGAGACATGCCAATTGTTGGCATGGTAGAGTGGATAAGGAAACATGTCATGGCAAGAATAGAAGTGAAGAAGATGGGGATTGGGATGTATGATGGCACCATCTGTCCAAATATTTTGAAGAAGTTGGAGAATATTAAAGTAGCATCAAAGGAATATTTTGCATCTTGGTGTGGGGACTTGGAATTTGAGGTTGAAGCCTATAGGAAGACAAGGGTTGTTGATCTGAGGCAAATGACTTGCAACTGTCGGATGTGGCAACTGACAAGAATCCATTTCAAACATGTTGTTGCCTCTATTTATTTGAATAGGGAGAAATCAGAGAGCTATATACATCCATATTACAGCAAGAAGACATACTTGGCAGCATATAACAGCATGATGCATCCAGTCCCTGGTGAGACTGACTGGGAGAAGGCTGAACTTGAACCATTAGCACCACATCCTATAGGAAACCAATTGGTAGGCCTAAAAAATTGAGGAAGAAGTCTGCTAATGAAGTGGGAGGAGAAACCAGTGTTTCCAGAAAGGGCAGGGTGTTGACTTGTGCTAGATGCTTGCAAATTGGGCACAATCTAAGGAGCTGCAAAGGTCCAGTGCACCCTAACTCAAGGATAGGCAAGACACATCGCGGAGGCACTTCTGTTACTGGCACCTCCAGTCAACAGCCATCAGGGAGACTTGACAAAGATGGGGTAAGTCATCAATAAAAAAAGAGTATCTGTATTATGTTTTTTGTTTTCTTTTTGGTATACAGTTCTACTAATAGGGTTACTTGTGCAGAGTGTATGAGTAAATGGTAGAGGTAGAGTAATTAGAGATGGTAGAGTAGATAAGAATGTAAATGTTGGTCTTAATGATGCAGCCTTTGTGGGAGACAGACAAACTAATCAGCCTTCATCAGTAAGTTTTATCGTACTTTAATCAGGCTACATATCTACATTTCTTTGTCAGCTTGATGATTTACATTTCCTTGTCAATGCAGGACAAGAATAAAAAGCCAGCTGCTAAAAAACATACTGGAGTCTTATGTGGCAGGTTTTCTGCTAAGAAAACTGGAAATCCAAGATGGCAGAAAGAAAAAGCTGATACAATGACTGATGCTGCTGCTGCACATGATTCTATTAAAGAACTAGCTGCCCCTGTGAGTGAAGATGCTGCAAGTAGAGCAAGGTTTGTTGTTGCTACTAGTGTAGCCAAAAAGCTACCTCTTGCATGGATACCTAGAGCTGCAGCCTCTTCTGGAAGTAGGTCTGATGGGAATGACACAACAAGGTTGGCTGTTGTGGAAACAACAAGAGGGAAGATCATGCTTGAAGCTGATTTAAGAAGAAAAACAACTACTGCTGAAGCTGCAAAGAAGAAGAAGACTTGAGATTTGAGCTGCAAATATGACCTATGGCTAACTAGGCAAACTTTAGGTTTTTATATTGTAATATAATACTTTATTACAAAATTTGTGAAGTTATGCAGTGGAAGCACAACTCTTTTTGCCAGACCAGTGTGCTGTTGGAAGCACAACTCTTTTGTATTATGTGAACTTGTGCAGTGTAGTATAGAGTACTTTATGGTGGATTGTGCATTGAAAGCACAATGCTTTTTGGCAAATTTGACTAGTTTATGGAGTGTGGTGTTTGACAGGCTGTTGTATTGGACTATTAGAATCAAATTTAATATTGAATGAAGCTGTCAACAATTATGAATATTTGATGTGTTTGTACACAGGGCTATAAACCAAATAGCTTGCACACATGCACAGAGCATATTGCACAAAAGCACTTCCAACAACTGCCGTATAAATACTGTCAAAACCTTATACAAACATCACAGACAAACACCACAATGCAAACACACTTAATTTATTAGAAAGCAAACTATCATACAAACTAACAAAAGTGGAGCTGCGAATTACAAACTGATTAAATACTTCTCTAGCACCAATTACATCTTCTTAAAAATTACTACAAGCATCAACAACACCCATGTTGTAGTTAGCAACTTCTTGTACAGCTTTGGCCTTCAACGCATTATTGCCAGTTCTTTCTCAATCTTGGTCATCCGATGGAGCAAATTAGAGACTACCTCCTTACCCCTTCGGTACATGGGTGGGTCAACCCACTAAAAATATTCACAATTTGCTTGAATCTACAAAGAACCAACAAATAAAGCCATCATTAACAGTTTGTTTGAAAGTACCGGGGGGACTGCAACTTAAACCCATACGCATACCCCATATAATGCACAGTCGTAAAATCTTCTTTCATAATTTGCAGCCGTTAATGATGTCCTCGCAGCAACCAAAACACCACAATAGCACACTCTAGCACCCATCACATTCATGTGAACACCATCTTCTTCCATTTTCTTCTTCTGTGACTTCCCTCACAGCTTTTCTAGGGTTTGCAATTGAGGCTACAGGAAAATGGGTATTTCTTGAGTGATATTTGACAAGTGTGTATGATTTTAGGTTTTATCAAGTAAAAAGGGTATTTTTGTCCTGAAAATATAGGTTTACGAACGCCAAAAAGTTCTCGCCCAAAAAAAGGGTTAAATTGGATAGAAACTATCCAATGCGCCCTCTTTTCATTAGTATAGGTAGGTTTAGTGCAAGTTTAAAAGAATAGGGGGCCACAATGCGTAAGCAGGAAAACACAGGGAGGGCAATGTGTATTTTTCCCATTCTTCAAATGACATTCATCATCCCTTCATCTCAACCATATAGTGCCACCAACACTACCACCACCATTATCCATTTAAATTTTTGAGCTCCAACACACACAAAGACAACATATATATATATGCATTCACACACACGCGTGCACCCATCCACACACATGCCCCTTCCTCCTCCCTAACCGGCCACAACCACAACCACAATTACATCCCACAATCATTATGTTCTTTAGCTTTTTCACTTTTCTTCAACTTTCTCACCCCAATCAACTGTCACAGCTTTCTCATTCTACTCACTTGTAACAAATCACCACAATTCAACAAACTAAATGACACAGAAATGAAAAATTAAATTTGGGGTTTAAAATTTGGAAGAAGATGTATAAAATTTCTTATTTGCATCAAACTATTATGCAACACCATGATAACTTTCGCCATTAATTACCACCAGAGCAGCCTTCCCCCATTGACGTTCGCTGGTGTTGGGATGATGTGGCTAGTGAGGCTGAGCCAGTTAGCCAACTTTCACACTTAGTGCTTGCTGAGAAAGGTGCGGTGATGGGATGTGGCAGAATTTGGGTTAAAACCCTAATTTGAAAATTTAGGATTTGTAAAATTTTATATTGCATATGCCTTGTAGATACAAAATGAAGGGAGTATCAATATTTAAAAAGTACGTATTGACATAAGAAAAAAAATATTTTTTAACAGATCAATATGACTTTACCTATTAAAATTTAGGACTAATTACACCTATGTCCCTGATGTTTGGGGGTAATTACACTCGAGGACACAAAGTTTCAAAATGTAACACTTATATCCGTTGACAAACGGAACCCTAAAAATTCTAACGGTTTTAACAAAACGACTTTATTACCCCCGACTTTAAAATAAATTACCCACTTAATTTACTGATTATTCTTCCTCTCCCCACACCCAGCACCCACGCACCCCCCCCCCCCCGCCCCGAACCCCATTTCTGTCACTTCTGCATGAATGGAACGGGGTCAAGGACAGCCCCCAATCGCCACACCCCTGCTGTAGGGGAGAAGAGAAGAGATGGAGGGGAAGAGCGACGGCGACGTCGCCGGTGGTGGATCTGTTTTGTTCGGCGAATAACAGAAGGACTGCCGGAGGAGAAGGGGGCTGTCGGGGTGAGGGAAGGGCTGTCGGCGGGGAAAGGGACTGCCGACGGGGAGTGAAGAGGTTGCCGAGGTGAGGGAAGGGAAGGGGCTGTCGGCGGGAAGGGAAGAGGCTGTCGAGGTGAGGGAAGGGGCTGTCGGCGGGGAGGGAAGAGGCTGTCGGGGTGAGGGAAGGGGAATGCCGGCGAGGAGGGAAGGGGACTGCCGGCGGGGAGGGAAGGGGGCTGCCGGGGGGGGGGGTGAGGGATTGGACCTAATTTGGAAATTAGGGTTTCAGGAAAACCCTAATTTTCAAATTAGGGTTTCAACAAAACCCTAATTTTGGGTTTTAAAACCCTAATCTTTAATTAAGGCTTGAATTCTTAATTTAAAAAGGGGTAGTATCATCATTTTAAAAATATGTATTGATGGCATCAGCAAAAAAATACACTTTTTGGACGGAAACCTAACGGATGGACACGGCTGATACATTTGAAACACGTTTGGTCACGGAATGTTATATTTTGAAACTTTGTGTCCTTGACTGTAATTACCCCCAAACCTCAGGGACATAGGTGTAATTAGCCCTAAAATTTAATATCATTGATTGTAATTCACCCTAACCTCGAGGACATGAGTCCCAAAATTATAAGAATCCACCTCAAACTTGTAGATATTCTAGCTTTATCATATGTCAGTAAATTTAAATTTGTAATTATATGCAAAAGTTAATAAAGGCAATTAGTGGTGCACCTTAATTTATAAAAAAAAAACATGATAATACCTGGACTTAGGAACGATTCTCTAAGAAGCAGGGACAATTAAGGTGCTCATTTTATTGATTTTGATGTTGATAAGTTTTAAGGTTATGTTTTGATAATGTTTTCTTTAAAGGTGAACAGAGATTTAGTATCATATTTATAAGACTGAGCTAGATCTACTCTCATATTTTTGTCACTTAAAGATGTATTAGTGAACTTTTAACCTCTTTAGTAGCAAATTATTTATGATTAACCAAAAAGATTGTAATTTAGGCTCACCTTCTTAAAAGTAAAAATACACTTAAGTTTAGTAAACTTTTTATTTCTAAAAGGGTATTTTTAATAAAAAAAAAATCTGTAGCCATTTTATTCGCTTGAGATTATTTTGTATGCTGGGCGAGATCGTTACCCGTTTTGATTATATTAATAGTCTTTTGTCACTAAAAAATGTATTAATGGACCTCTTTTGCATTAAAATATTTAAAGTTAGCCAAAACAGTAGTAATTTAGCCTCACCTTCTAAAAAATCAAAATATTTAGAGAACTTTTTAACTTAAAAAGAATATTTTCAAAAAAAATATTTAATTATTTAACATGTTGCATATAACAACTTGAGAGTTTTTAAGTTAAAAAAAGTTATTAATCATTTGAGTCGAAAGAAATTGGAGTCTTTATTAATTGGAGTTCATCTAATCATATCACTTGTTATTAATTATTTGAGCCAAAAAAATTAGAGTCTTTATTAATTGGGATTCATCTAATCCTATCACTTTATAAGAGTGAAATAAGTGAAGACAATAGAAAGACAATAACCATATAAAGAATATGTTGTCATAAAATAAGGGCATGCCAATAATTCTAATCCGAATATAGGATTATATACTTGTCACGAACTCATATTATAATTAGGAATAAAATTATATAATAAAATCAATTCTTATGCATTTTAAATTTTCTAAAGAAACTCCAGTTTTACTATAGTTTTCTTCCACCAATATGTTTGTAATTAAAATCTAGAATTAAACTTCAATTTTATGATAGTTTCAATGTAGGGAAATATTTACATTGAAATATATATACATGCACAATAATTAAAATTTGTAGCATACACATCAACATACAAATCTGAAATACAAAATTTAAAAAGGATTAATTTTTTGATAAAATATTCAATCTAGTTTAAGTAAATTATGTTTATATTTCTTAAGGCTATAGAAAATATTATTCTCTACAAGTTGTTTTCAGTAATCGAAATGGATGGAGAAGATGTAATAACTCGAGGTAATTTAGTTTTAACGTGAATGGAAATAGTAGGTTTCATTTTTAAGATAAAACTCTAATTTAGAAAGGATATTTAATGGGAAAGAAATGTTATAAGTAAAAAATACCCTTACTCACCCTTAATTTTTTATGAAAATATCAATTTAAAAAGGGTAATTTAAGGAAAAAAAGATTAATCATTTATGCTCATGTGTACTTTTATATATGCATAGATATAGATATGTTACATGACAGTTTACTCTCAAGAGATGGTTTTAATGGGCTCATCAAATTATTATAGCTCAAAAAAGACCCACAAGATATGGACAATATTTAAGCTTTCTTTTTGCGATTGGCTCCTTTTATTTCTGTTATATGTCTGTAAAATATTCAAATCGGTAAGATATTGTAATTCTCCTTTTGAATAGCTGGGACGACTTGTTATTATAATATATTTTTTTCTCTTAACACAAAAAAAAAGACCCACAAGGAAGTCAAGTTCACTATGTTATTTATGGTGATAAATATTAAAGATATGTTAATGCATTCAACCTTAAATATTTTACAATCCTTAATCCAACTTGATTTATCAATATTACTAGTTTTAACCCCGTACGTTGCACACGAGGCCAATAACGGATAACTAAAAACTCATACTTATGTGTTGATTAATAATAATAAATAATGCTATTTTCACATTTTTATGAGTTTTCTACCATTTTTAGTAACAATATTAATAACCCGTGTATTGTGGTTTTTACTAATAAAACTTACCTAAAACAATATAAAAAGTTTTGTGACATAAGAGAAAATACAATATGACATATAATTATATGTATATACATGCATATATATATATATATATATATATATATATATATATATATATATATATATATATACAATTTTTTTTTCCTTCTGCTTTGCACAAAGACACAAAAAGAGAGAAAAGGCGGGGCCACGGTAACACCCCAACCGTTACACTTTTATTCGGTTGGGATCATTACTTTTTTTTTTCCTGCTTTGCTTCATGTGTGTTTTTTTTTCTTGCTTCGCTTCGTGTGTTTTTTTTTTCCCTGCTTTGCTTCATGTGTGTGTGTTTTTTTTCCTGCTTCGTGCGTGGGACAAAGAGACACCCCAACCGCTACACTTTTATGTGGTTGGCAAAAAAAGTGTAATGATTCCCACATCTACAAAGAGTGTAGGTTGGAATCACAACAACCTCTACCAAGAGTGGAGGTTGGTCATGATTCCAACCTCCACTCTTTGTGGAGGTTGAAATCATTATACTTTTTTTTTCTTTTGCACCACCCAACTGCTACACTCAGTAGCGGTTGGAATCCGCCAAACAATATTTCATTTAAAAATCCTAAGTGGTCCCACTTTTTCATTAAAAAAAATTTAAAAAAAGTACAGTGCAACCGCTACAAAGTGTAGCGGTTGGGTATTCGAATTCATGGGTCCCCAACCGCTAGTCTTTCTTGCGGTTAAGGATTTTTTAGCTTCACGGGGCATTTTTGTCAATTTTTGCAACCATTTAAAAGAATGGTGGTTGCAACTTTTTCAAAAAAAAAAAAAAAGATTTGAGTCATCCACGAGTACATGTGGATGGCTAGATTTATGGTGGAGAAATTGTTATTTCTCCACCGGTGAGTGTGGATTAGCTCTTTATATATATACATATACGTTTTATATGACTAATAATAAAGTGAAAGGAGGGAGATTAATTTTTTTAGATTGTGAAAACAAATTAGACTTGTGAAAATATAAAAAAATTTCAAGATTTAAATAAAATATAGATTAAATGAGATATAAATTTAAAATTGAGAGGGGAGAGAGAGAGACAGAGTAAGAGATTTGTTTTTAAATGGAATATACTGACGGGGAAGAGAGAGAAAGTGAAACTTATTTAATTGGTTGAATGTCAAATGACATAAAAAAAAAAGCATGTCAAGTAAGAAAGAAAATACTCAGTTTCGACTTTATATATATATATATATATATATATATATATATATATATATATATATATATATGCTATCGCTAGCACTGTTGCTAGTGCTGTTTGGCCGTCCGCTACATAATGTAGCGAACGAAAATTGGCCGTCCGCTACATTATATAGCGGACGGTGCTAACGCTGCTAGCGCTAGCAATGAATCACGGTCCATATATATATATATATATATATATATATATATATATATATATATATATACTATCATCATTAAATAATTTAAGCATATCATGTGATGTTATCTTCTCGATCAAAGTAATTCTTCACGTTTTGTATTTTTTGTACTCGAGAATATTTTAAAGAGCAAGGAAAATTTATCCAAGTTTTTACCGGTTAGCTATGAGTTTTCGCGACCTTTTTAACCGGACTAAACGGCAAGTTTATCCTCCAACCCCCATCCGTTTCATTATACCTTCGGGCAGGTGCCAGATACTGGAACCATATCGCCAATGGCTTCTCTTCTCTCCTTCTCATCCACCACCCCAGCTCGAACAGCACTACTAATCCATAACCCTTCTTCTCCATTCAAGGTATCTCTCTCTCTCTCTCTCTTCCCCCCCCCCCCTCTCCCTTCCTCCCTCCACACACACTATTCTTTGATAAGTCACTAACACCCACAAATTTTATGCATAAGATATGTGTTTTTCACCATTGATTAATTCTTTTTGCTAACAATCAGGGAAATGTACGTAATCTTAAGCCAAACCCATGTCATAAAATCCCATCTTTCAAGCTACACCACCACCACAAGACCAAAACAGCAACACCAACTTCACTGGTCATACTGAACCAAGCTTCACCATCGCCGATTCCGACTGCCGCTGCAACTTCCAGTGTCAGATTCCGCCTTGACAATTTGGGCCCACAGCCGGGTTCCAGGAAGAAAGCCAAGAGAAAGGGCAGGGGCCACGCCGCTGGGCAGGGGGGCAGCTGTGGGTTTGGCATGAGGGGCCAGAAATCGCGTTCAGGGCCAGGCGTTCGCAAGGGTTTCGAAGGCGGGCAGATGCCGCTTTACAGGCGGCTTCCCAAGTTGAGGGGAATTGCTGGAGGTAATCAGTAGTATACTTCTGTCGTTTGCAAGTATATGCTGAGCGAGTGTTTGTGAAAATGCCAGAGTAGGATTTTTTATTCCAAGCGTAATTCGAAGCCAAAATACTCTTTTCAAGCTAGATTCTTTTTATTGCGACTGTGTTAAACTTTGCTATTGTACTCTGGCCTTGTTAAAGGCTCCTTCTTTTGAGAAGTGGTTATTGTGAGAAGCAAAAGAAAAATCGTTAGATGCTTTCTTGAGAGTTGAGACACATAAAATTGCTTTGGAGACGCTCAAATGCAAAAGATGGTTGCACCCGATGCGTCATGTAGCCGCTTTTGTGTTTCAAAAATACTTTTGAGGCTAGTTGGTTCTTTCATTGTCTATATCTAACCCTCTAGAGGTCCCACAATGGCGGGAGCCTTGTGCACTAAGCTAGCCATTTTATTGATGATTGGAGATTATTGTAAAATGAGATAGGATAAACTGATGAAAGTAATAACGAGGAGTGTGTTACTCCTCTGAAAGTTGAAAATCACTAATGATAGTTGTCTTTCTTTATCCATCATACACTTGAAGGAAAATAAATGGCAAGCTGTCCAACTTGGGACTGCTCAGGAATGTATAGACACTATATAACATACATGGAGTTGCCCACCACCTTTTGCCCAACACGCTTTGGTCCAACTCTTTGAAATTTCTTCAGCCAGAAGAGATAGACATCTAGTCATGTTTTGAGTTTACCAGCGCAAGAGAGACAGCTGGTATATGTTGCATGTTGCGCCCTCCTTGTCTGATAAGCCTCTGATTACAGTATAACAACAGTCTTGATATACACTTGTAAGGTCATCATCAAAGACACATCTGGAAGATTCGCCGCATCCGTTGGTTTACAACCACACAAACCTCCATTTCAGCCCAAGAGAGTTGCTGCAACTCAATTAGTTAGCACAGCATCAAAAGACGCACGGGCTGCGCTTCCAATTTGTATGCCAAAACTATCCTGGACATATGACCTAGACGTATCCAATATTTAGATAGGAGAAAGAAAGGTTGGATATGCTTTTTGGCACAACTGATGCGCACCACAGGACCACCCAGCGATCTACATCGATGCGCACCTAACACAGTTACTTCGAGCAAAATGAAATATCCATGCTTCATAGTCTAGGATCAACTTTGGAAGCTTGCACTATGCACGTCACATACTAACTCGTGATTTAACAAAATGTCTGCATGTAATGCAAAATAATGTAAGAAAAACTATCTTATGCCAACTTTATCCATTCAGTTTTGTGCATAACCATTGAGTACACAAGATGCAATTGACAACATTACTTACAACGAAAGAAAAGTGGCATAGTGGAATATGTGCCATGTAATCGCCTAAGGTTGAGTCCTCTGCACCTCTTCTGATATTTCTTTAATGTGTGCATGCCTTTGGCTGCATCATGGTGTATTTTGGTGTACAGCGTGCACAACAAGTTCAGATCTGCAGAGACATCAGAGCACCAGAGTGTTTGACCAAACACATACTACAAATTAGCTCGAGTGTGTAGACTTGTGTTTTGAGAGCAGGCGCATCCTAGAGTGACGGGTTATGCCAAAGTATATTCTGTGTTTTGTCACATGTATTTTCATGAAACTAGCAGTGATGTTTGTACTTTTATGTTGAAAGATAGGAATTAATAGGTAAAATCTGTTTCTTTGTACATTAATAAAGACATTCATAGTGATGCATCCAAAACGGTAACCCAGAAACTGCAGTTCTGCTGGCACAATTTGTTCCAATGGATAAAACAGGAAGCCCACGCAAATGAAATTCATAACTTGGCTGAATTTGTCAACTTTTTAATTCCGTTATGATTTCCAGTTTTTATTGCATTAAAATCCTCAATCCGTGTAGATCTGTTTAGAAACACCCCTAGGCCCACTGATCCTCTGTAATAGAAGAAGGAAATTACAACTTATCTTGGGGGGGGGGGGGGGAGTACTTGGCAACAAATAATGTTGCTGCCGGAGGCAATAAAATGGCTTAAACAAGTGCTTTGTGTCCATTTCTGACTTGACTTTTAAAGGAGACAATTACATGACAAACCCTATGCTTACATATTAAGGGTTGCACTCCTCAATCCCATCAACACCTCCATCAAGCCCCTGCAACATTCCGGCATCTTCTGTCGCCGAAATCTGCTCTCCGCCGGAGAATACATTACTTCCATTTGTGGTCGGCCGCTTCAGTTTTCTTGCCACCAGAAGAGGAGAGATGGGTCTGGAGATGGAGATGAAGAGGGACAGCAACATTGCAGTGCAGATGACAAGTGGGAGGCAGCGATGGGTGGGGGTTGATCACAATGGCTATGATAGATCTGGGTCGGAATGTGTGTGTGCTCCAGCATGAGAGCGCATGTGTGTCTTGTCGTGCGAATTTGTGTGTGCAGTTTGTTGTTACGGTGGTGCGACGGTGGTAGCTGTGATGTGTGCTGTTGCATGGAGGAAGATGTGAGGGTGGTCGGCTCGGTGGTGATGGTGGGTTGCGTGATGAAGGTGATACTGGTGGTGGTGGTGGTGGGTTTACTAGCGAAGGTCGTGATTGTGGTTGGTCGTGGTGGTATGTGATGAAGGTGACAGTGGTGATGGGCTGCGGTGGTGGTGATGGGCTGCGGTGGTAGCGTGTGGTGGTGAAGATGGATGGGTCAACATTAATTTATAAGTTTTGGTTTCGAAGTATAAAACAGAACACATGGCAACTTTTAAGGTGATTTTGCTGCCTTTGCAAGCAACATTGTTTGTTGCCTGGCTTTTCCGTCTTTGGGTGTTTACAGTAGGACTCTAACATTAGGCTGTGGTTGGAAGCCTCAATACAGCCAAAATAGTCACCCTCTATGTAAGTTTTACCATTGTGTTCACAGTACTGCATGCATAATATTCAGGTAGCCCAACTGTATCATGACATTAATGTAGGAACTCCTTTCTGAACCTTTAGTATCTTTATGCTCTGTTGACATTTTTAAGCTGCTACTATTGACTTGCCGTTTCTGACAGAAAATATAGCACTTATTCCTGATTCTGATGATGCTTCTTTCTGATCTATACAATTTTCTGCATGTTCACTAAAGATATTTCCTCTTCTGTAAGCGATATGTTTGTACATCTGTTCAACTGTGCTGATTTTTGGTTATTGTCATATTGGTTTGTTTTAGAAGTGCTTTGTAGCAGCTGATTGTTTTGTTGTTTTAGAAGGAAGTGTTATTCTTCATAAAGTCTAGCAGATTGTACTGTCGTCTTGGATTTTAATCCAATGTATAGAATATAGATCCCTCATTATTTGGAAGCCTAATTTTTTGTTAGCATTATCAGTTTATCCTTGGTTTCCATGGATTCTCTACATGCAATATTAGTACTAATGTACGTTCATTTTCTACTCATTTAAGGCATGCATGCTGGACTACCCAAATATGTCCCTGTGAACTTGAAAGACATAGAAGCTGCAAACTTCCAGGAGGGGGAAGAGGTTTCACTAGAGTCACTAAAGAAAAAGGGTTTAATCAACCCATCAGGAAGAGACAGGAAACTCCCTCTGAAGGTAATTATATTAAGGCCCCATTTGCCTCAACTTTTAGCGGGGTTGCTTGTGTAATTAATTGATCTAAGCATAATATTTACTAAATTGGTATGCAGCAATTTATACAACTAGATTACTTAAAATTGAAGTTACAGAAATACCCAGCAGGCTTTTAATTGGTGGTATGCTATGTTACATGGACTTGGTACAAGTGTCTGGATCGGATACGTGTCCAAGTGTCCGACTCGTCTAATTTTGAAAACGCAAGACACGGGGACACGGCAAAATGTTCATATTTATTATTGCTTTTTAGTTATTTCTAAGGCAAAAAGGTGTTTCATGTGATGCATTTGATTTTAATTGACAACTTGTCTTGTCTCAAAGCAATAACTGATTAAACAAAAGACTATAAGATAGTATCATAATGACATATCCTATGAGATGTGTTGGACACATATCCCATTCCCATGTCCAAGTGTCGAGTGTCCGACACGGGTACTTCACACAAACCGAAGAGTCCATGTAACATAGGTGGTATGTGTATGATATTACCTTGTCCACAGAATTTGAGACCCAAAGGATACCTAATATACTCTTCATCTATCTTAAATGAAAGAGAATTCAGTTTTGAGTTGAACACAACTTGAATCATCTAAATCCGACATCGAATGAATTTGAAAGAGTGATACGTAGTTTACCAACATGCAACACGTGGCACAGTGTAATGAACGAGGGTTATTCTAAATATTTGAAATGCACAGGCTGGAAAAGCGTCTTTTGAGGTACTTATAAATAGTAGCTTATTTCGGCTTTAGTAGGGTGTACAGCTTATGGCTCAAAAAGATGCAACATACACGTATATTAAGCTTCTTTTTTTAGGCATAAGCTATCAGCTATAAGCGGTCCAAAAATAAGCTGTGACAAACAGGGTCTAGCACATGCATGGAGATCATTCTCTTAATCTTCAGTTTAGCAGACACCCGGGAAGAAAATGTTTTCCCAAGTTTTTCAACCCACATTATCTGGAGTTCCAGTATTGAATCTGAAAAAGAATGTTGACATACGTTGTCAAGTATAGGAATGGAATTGTAAACCATAGCTGTGTTTGCATTAAACTGTTATTAAATCTCTGCACATTTAATATTCAAGTCAAAAACCAAATGATAGATAAGGATGGATTGGTGTCACTTTGGTACATGGACCGTGTCACGTGGACGGGTTAAATGATTTGTATTCACTTTGGTATGCTGCACGAGCATGGGTACTTGGTGCATTGATTGGCTATGCCTGTTTCTATCTGTAGTCATGTTCACTTAGAACATTTATCTGGTCGTATAAACGCACACATTGGTTTTCTTGACTGGAAGATGAAAAGAAGCGAAAAGAACATCAATCTAAGTATTTTGAGGATGATGCGGACTCTTGCCTAATGGTTTTTTGCTTCTCTAGGAAGACATCCAGTTCATAAGTGCACACCTTTGTGGTCGTGTGAGTGAATTAAGTAACCATGGTCACTGAGACCTCTTGTCACCCGTTTAGTTCCGTTCAGCATAATCTGTCTTATTTCCTTATGCCCCAAGTCATCTCATATTACCTGAAAAACCATCAAAGTCAATTGCAAAAGCAGTGACTTTGAGTAATGTGGTATCTTAAACCTATCCTTGTTTGCTGAATTTCATGTCAGAATATTTTGAAGTTGATGTTTCTTCCGTAAATGTATCATAAATTTGATCTCGATATGATTGAATGTGTTTCTGTTGACGGTTTTATCACATCAATTCGTACTTGCCAAATAAAAATGTCACTTCAGATAAACTAGATATCCGAACATGCTTCAAAGGTGTTTTTAATATTGTAAATGACATCACTGTACGACCTTGTTGGCTTATGCTTCTCCCTCCAGTACAGTTGGATACGAATGAGCCTTCTATCATGGTCCAGCTGATCATCTGAATGATTTAGAATTTAGGAAAGCGACATTTTGATACTTCATCCAGAGACCGTGTTTCATGAACTTAAGTGTGCTTATCATTTGCCAGTGTCTATATTAGTTCCACATGGCAATTTGCTTCCTTTTGAAATATTTCTCACGGAATGAAAGCGTGGGGAGTTCAAGTTTTGCGAAAATTGTAACAGAGTTCATTGTACATCTCATGCCATGTTGATTATTGGTAATTTTGCCTACGCTGAAGTTTCTTTGCACGCAGAAAAGAGGAATGTTGTTATGTTGTCGAGGCTTGACTCTAATTCTCTACATTCTGTTTGCCTCCCATGAACTGTTTCACCAGATATAATATAGATCACAGTTAAATTTGTTCTTTTATCTGCAAGTGGTACTTACAATTAACCACCCCAGGTATTATGATGTAATGAAAGTCCATATATTCTACTGGCTATTTCCTAATAAGTAAGCGTTGTTTCTTCAGTGCTTGTAAGAATGTGCCTAGTTGCTGGTTTCCTCTTTCGCATGGTTATGCACTTGTGCATATCTTTACTCTCAATCTTCTGGTGATTCATCTCATGTTCTCAGATACTAGGTGATGGGGAATTAAGCGTCAAGCTGAATTTCAAGGCCCGTGCCTTTTCAGAACAGGCCAAGACAAAGCTTGAGGCCGCTGGTTGTTCCTTGACCACATTACCCGGCCGGAAGAAGTGGGTAAAACCAGCAGTTACTAAGAACCTTGCGCGTGCTGAAGCATACTTTGCCAAGAAGAGAGCTTCCCCGGAGTGGACGGAGCCCTCTTCTGCTTAATCAGCATTCATCAGCTGCACGATTCATCGTTATTTTAACAGATGCGTAAAGCGCCATGTCTTGACATCTCAGAAACTTTTGTTCTATAATCACTGGAATATCTTTCTTTACATCTTTGGTAGGAGAGACTTTTAACTTTTCTCTTTCCTGGATTGCGACCAGCTGAGCAGACATTCTCTTCTGATGATAGTCAAAACATCATGAGCTGCATGTGCCTATTTAGTAGCAACAAACTAAACATGTACGTTGCCAAATCCTCGTTAGATGGATGTCCATCCCTCTCATTGGCTCGCTCTTGCTATGGCTCTGACGACTTCATTTTCACTTGACAAACCGGTGACCTGAAGTTTATCTCACTTCTAGCCTACAACACCAGAGGAAAACGGAAGTACGTCATTGCTTGTAACTAGCAAAGAGATGCTTCCTGTGGAGCATGTGATTTCAATGCTTGCTTGAAAATACGGGGATGGTTACATGAAAAATGTCTTCGTACGAGAGGGGAAAATGGGAGTTTTTGTCCTAAATAATTCTTTTTTAATACTTAGTTACTTATCTATCCCATTTTAAACCTTATTTAACTATTTAACCCATTTTTTAAAATCTTAGTTCTAAACAGATATTTCAAACGAAGAAAACGCGTAGTTTGGAATCACGTTTTCAATTAAACGTTATTATGAAATTTCTATTAGAAATTACGATTTCTTTCAATTTTGTTTAAATTAGGTAAATATATTGAAAACGTGATTTGGAATCACGTTTTCTTCTGTTGTCTTCTGTTGTGATATTGGAAAAAAGTACCGCCTAGCAAATGGAGACACGTGTCTCCATCTGACGCCCTCAAAATTGTCACACCACTAATGGAAAAGTGGAAAGTGGTAACCACTCACATTCCCATTATGGCAATAACCCCTTACTTAATAGCAGTAACTACCCACTAATTGGAGTAACCTTCCATTAGTCTAATAACTCCCTAATTAAAAGAAGAGTAACTAACTACTAAGGGAAGGGGCTCTATAAAAAGAAAAAGGGGGACAAATTGAAAGGTAGGTATCTCAATCTGAATCTAGACTAAGCCCTGCTTTTCTGACTTAAGCATCGGAGAATTCCCGCCGGAAATCCTTTTTGCGAGTCACCGGTGTTGTCTTTGCTGTGCAGGTCTGTTCACGAAGTGAGTTCCGGATTTCATCCACAAATATTTTGGTGCCACCCGTGGGATCCCAAAATTCGTGAACAAATCATGTCTCAGAATCCTAATTCGTAAGCTTAACCACCCGAGGTCATTTTTAGCACTGATGTGTGACCCAATTCGTGGGGCAGCGGCATCTCAACCACCCAACTGCGACAAAAAGGTCATAAGTGCGCCAAAAACTGCTACTGTATCGCAAACCACCACAGTTGCGGTACCCATAATCCCTGTAGTGATACCTACGGCCGTAGCAACGGCGCCGACATCTGTAGTAGTGGTGCCACCAGCTGTGACACTTACTCCTTCCTCCGCAAACATTGTATTACGTCCACTTCAAACTGTTGGCGAATCTAAACCTCCCACTACCGGCGTCACCACAACAGGTGTGATCAACACTACTCCACCAACCATGGACAACCAAACCGACCTAATGGCTGTTATTCGAGTAATGCAGCAATGCAGCAATCCATCGAAAAGTTACAAGCTGCTATAGAAAATCCACCTCAACAGTTGGAACCTTTCTCATGTGAGTCATACAACGACACAAGAGATCCGATGGAACACTTGGCCCGTTTTACCTTGGGAGTGAACTTGCATGTTGTTCCCGACCAGATCATGTGTCGGGCATTTCCTGTAACTCTGAAAGGAGCTGCATATGTGTGGTTCCAACATCTCACACCTCGTTCCATATCTTGCTAGGCTCAATTAGCTGAATCCTTCTGAAGTAATTTTCTCACGAGTCGTGTGCAAAGGAAAAATTCCTCGGCCTTATTTCGCATAGTCCAGGGGCCAAAGAAATCATTAAATTCATACTACGCCCGCTTTAACTCTGAGAAGCTCCTTATTGATCACTTAGATCCATGAGTGACATTCGCAGCAATGGCTGGAGGAGTGAGGCCGGGCACACCCTTACATTTTTTTCTAAACAAACACCAGCCAGAGAACATGTTAGACCTCCTTGACAGGGTGGAAAAGTATCTTCGAGTTGAAGAAGATTCAACAACCTCGCAGCACGAAGAAATGGAAGGGGGCAAAAGAGGCAAGATCATCTTGAAGGGAGAACTCTGGATGAATCCAAGCGCTCGTGAACAGCGCTCCCTAAAGCATTTACCCCCCTCAATACTTCTCGTGGGCACATCCTAAACCAGATCAAAGGTCAAAACATCCTCAAATGGCCAAAACCTATGAGAGGACCTGCCAAAAAGAGAGACTCCCAACTATATTGTCACTTCCATAAAGAACACGGGCATACAACCGATGACTGTAAGGTGCTTCAGCGAAAAATTGAAAATCTCATAGCTAGAGGGCACCTCAAACAGTTCATCAAGACCAACGATCGACAACAAAATGGAAGAAGGAATCAGTGGAGAATAGAGGAGACTCCCCCGAAGGACCTCCCAGTGATAAACACCATCTCTGGAGGACCGAGCGCTGGAGGATTATCTAGCTCTTCCCGGAAAGCCTATGCTAGGCAAGTTAATCTAACATAAGGACCGGCTAAGCGAACGAAAGCATCCACCTCTTTGGAGTTTGACGATGCAGATCTCGACGGAGTAAGCCTACCGCATGATGATGCTCTTGTTATCACTTTATGTATAGACTCAAGTTAAATGCATCTTGGTCGATACGGGAAGCTTGGCCGATCTCATCTTCGAGGATGCATTTAATCAGATGGGAATTCTTGATGACAGGGTGAAGCCAATATCTTTTCCTTTATATGGCTTTACAGGTGCTTCTGCACCAGTGAAAGGAATCATTTCCCTCACTATTGTTGCTGGGGAAGTGCCGCGTCAGACAGTACATACGCTCGATTTTTTCGTTGTCAAAGTCAAATCGTCGTATAATGGGATTTTAGGCCGGACTGGCCTCAATAAGCTACAAGTCGTGGCTTCGACCTACCATCTCATCATGAAATTCCTTATGCTGACAGGGGTTGGTTTATAAAGGGAGATCAGACCCTCGCCCGAAGATGCTACATGGCCTTTTGCAGAGCCAAAAAGACACTTTCCGTCGATGACCAGCGCTGCGAGAAAACATTAAGGCGTGCAGAGCCTATGGAAGCTTTCATTTTTATACCGCTCATAGAAGGAGATAATGAAAGGCAAGTAAGAATTAGCTCTACCTTATAGCCAAATATTCAAAAGCAGATAATCTTCTTTCTTCAATCCAATATGAACATCTTTGCATGGAGTGTAGCTGACATGCCGGGCATAGACCCGTCCGTGATCACACACCAACTTTTAGTCGATTCCATGTACAAGCCTGTTAAGCAGAAGAAGCGGCCTTTCGCACCAGAACGACAAATGATAATCAAGAAAGAAGTTGATAAACTCTTGGATGCTGGTATCATCCACGAAATTGATTACCCGAGTGGGTAGCCAATGTCGTTATGGTGCCAAAAGGCGGGACATACAAGTGGAGGATTTGTATCGCCTATACTGATCTGAACAGGGCATGCCCTAAAGATAGTTACTCATTGCCACGCATTGATACATTGATGGATGCCACATCGTGTCATCAACTTTTGAGCTTCATGGATGCATTCTCCGGTTACAACCAAATCTGTATGCATGAAGACGACATAGCCAAGATAGCTTTCATCACGGATCAAGGTCTGTTTTGCTATAAAGTCATGCCCTTCGGATTAAAGAATGCCGGAGCAACCTACCATAGTTTGGTTGACAAAGTCTTCAAACCCCTCATAGTGAAAAGCATGGGAAGTATATGTTGACGATATGCTCGTCAAAAGCCTTCAAGCCGAAGGGCACGTAGCTGATCTTCAACAGTGTTTCAGTCTCCTCCGCAAATTTTGTATGTGCCTTAATCCTACCAAGTGCGCCTTTGGAGTATCATCTGGAAAATTTCTCTGGTTTATGGTCTCAGAAAGAGGAATTGAAGCTAACCTCGAGAAGATCAAAGCCATTCAAGTAATGGTCGCACCAAGGCGTGTCAAGGAGATACAAATTCTGACAGGACGAATCGCTACCCTAAGCAGGTTCCTCTCTAAGTCAGCTGAGGCTGCTTACCATTCTTCAAGGCATTAAAGAATATCAAAACTTCGAATGGACAGTCGAATGTCAAGCTTCCTTTGATGCATTAAAGGAATATCTAACATCACCGCCACTTCTTTCCAAACCGGTCCTTGGAGAAGATCTTTTTCTCTACTTGGCCGTCGTCGAGTCTGCAGTCAGCGCAGTCCTAGTTCGGGAATAAGATGGTCAGTAGCTTATCATCTATTATGTAAGCAAAGTTCTTCAAGGAGTTGAACAGAGATATCCTAATGCAGATAAATTGGCATTCGCTTTGCTAGTTGCCGCAAGAAAGCTTCGGCCGTACTTTCAGTTTCATACGATAATCGTGCTCATTGACAAACCCATTAAATGAATATTGCACAAGCCCGACCTTTCGGGTCGTCTCGTTCCTTGGTCAATAGAATTGGGTGAGTTTGACATTCATTATCGACCACGACCTTCAATTAAAGGGCAGGCCCTGGCAGATTTTTATTGTTGAGTGCACTTTCCGCATTGAAGACGAGGAGCCTCTACTCTCAGCCCAATCTAAGTTATTCACTTGGACACTCTTTTTGGATGGATAGTCGAACACCATTGAGAGTGGTGCGGGGTTGATCCTCAATGGACCAGATGGCCTAACCGTAGAATACGCTCTTCGCTTTGACTTCCAAGCTACAAACAATGAATCAGAATACAAAGCTTTGATAGCAGGCATGCATCTTGCTCGTGCCATGCGCGCAGCATCCCTTCATGCTTTTAGAGATTCAGCACTTGTTGTGAAGCATGTGTCGGGAGAGTACGAAGCAAAAGATCCAAAGATGGCCGATTACATGCGTAAAGTAAAAGAGGTAGCCAACACATTCACTATCTTCAAGATCATGCAGAGAAGACAATACTTCTGTAGATGCACTCTCAAGGTTGGCCTCTCTTGATCCATCAGGTTTTGGCCGCACCATCCATCTGGAACTTTTACATGAGCCGAACATCACGACAAAGGAGGTCATGCAGACTGAGCATGATCCATCATGGATTGACCCCATCAAGGCCTACCTTCAGGATGACACATTACCTGCAAACCGGAAGCAAGCCAGGAGTATCATTCTCCGTTCGGCTTGGTATGCTATTGTGGAAGATGTATTATACAAGCGTTCCTTTACACTTCTTTACTTCCGTTGCCTCACCCCATCAGAGGCCAACTATGCTCTCTGAGAAGTCTATGAAGGCATCTGCGGGCAACACATGGGAGGATGAGCATTAGCGCACAAGGTTCTTCGACAAGGATATAATTGACCGACAATGCATCGCGATGCTTTGGATGATACTAAAAAATGTGGTGCTTGTCAACGCTTCTCCCCAATCCCCAGGTAGTCGCCAAGCCCCTTATCATCACTGAGTAGTCATATACCTTTCGCTATGTGGGGAATGGACATCATGGGACCTTTCCCCCCGGCTACAGCTCAGCGCCAATTTGTAATTGTGACAATTGATTACTCCACTGAGCGGGCAGAAGTCGAAGCCCTAGCCACAATTACTGAAAAGAATTGTGAAGATTTCTTCTGGCGTGCCATTGTTTGTCGCTTTGGGATTCCACGGGTGCTCGTCATAGACAATGGAAAATAGTTCGACAACCCAACCTTTTGAACTTTTTGTGCTAATTTATCAATCAAGCAACGCTTCACTTCTGTAGCACACCCGCAGTCAAATGAGCAAACCGAAGTTACAAATCGCACATTTCTCCAAGGGATAAAGAAGAAGCTTAACGGTGCAAAAAGCTTATGGGTCTATGAATTGCCCAAAATCCTTTTGGCCTATAATACAATGACAAGAACCCCTACGGGCGAAACCCCTTTCAGTTTTTCATTTGGAACAAAAGCATTTATCCATGTTAAAATTGGGCTACCATTTCTTCGGCTGACAACTCACGATCTGGTCCAGAATGAGGAAGCCCTTCGTGCTAACCTTGACCTCCTCGATGAGTGTTGTGAACAAGCGACAATGTGCCTCGCTGCCTACTAGCATCGAGTATCCAAATTTTATGACCAGAGAGTTTGCCCTCGTACTTTATGAATAGGTGATTTAGTTCTACACCGTATAGAAGCTTCGGCCCCGCACGAAGCAATTGGCAAGTTAGCACCAAACTGGGAGGGCCCTTACAGGGTGGTGAAGCTGGGCGGCCCCGGAGCCTATCACTTGGAACAAATGGATGGCAAGGCGATTTCGCGAACATGGAATGTAACTAACTTAAGGCGCTACTATGCATGAGCAAGACCGCGGGGGGCCATCCACATCATATCACCTCTTATCCTATCTTGCTCATGCATAAAGTTTAGATTGCCTTAGTTTTTTGGTTGCCTTATATTTTCTGTTTGAACTCCACGGCTTTGTATAGCCTCGGTTAATTGTTATTCCATTTTACTCAGCTTCACATGGCCGGTGATGTATACATCTTTGTTATGAATGGAAATCTATTTGCAAAGTAATAACTGCATGGCTAAAATGCAGAATAAAATCGTTGATTGCATAAAAAGTTGGTTACATATTTGGATTCAAGACCTAAAAAAAGGAAATCTAGCCTACCCTGCCAGATATAAGCAGATCCCTAATCAATTCATTTTACTCGGCCACATCCCTTGGTGATACCCTCCCTTCAGAAGCTCCAGCTTCGGGGGTTGGTAATTGCGGCCTCATAACTACATCTAATCCTGAGGCTCCCATGCTTCGACTGCCAGAGGGACTTGAAAGCACTCGTGAACTAGCTGTTGTTCTGCGTTCGGCTTCCTCAAGCCGAATGGCATTATCTGTGGAAATCTCTCGCGTAAACTTGTGCTCGTATATGCTTAAATCAAACTCCGGATGATCTTTTAAAATGTCTCCCCTGCACTTGTTATAACCATAGACGAGAGCTCTCTTCGAATCACGATAGCGCAGGTCCGTAAAACTCTTTGACTTCTTAAAAAGTTGTATAGCTTGGGCTGTAAGTTAATTTTTCAGCTTCCAAATGGTTGACTCGAGCTGCCAACTTAGTATTAGCAAGCTCCAGTCGCTCCACTTTCTTGCACAAGTCGTCCACCTTTTTCTCAGCCTCTCGACGAAAGTTATTTTTGATCATAACCTTTTTTTTCTCCTCGTCCAGCACTTTGTCGGCAACGATCAACTTTTCGGCTCCAATTTGCACCTGTGCCATGGCCTACACGACAAGAGGTTAGGAACAAACATCAAAAGGGCTTTAAAGGCTTTAAACAAAAATAAGAGGAAAAGGGGCCTTACCTGCAACATTAACTGGACCATCTCATTGGCTGTCTCAGTGAGGCCATAGCCCGACAGAGTTTTGCGATCCATTAGAATAATCGCATGGCTGGACCAATCACATGCCGTGCGAGGAGACTTGAAGACTGATTCATCAATAGATACCCCCCAAGCAGGACGATGAAGAGTATCCGGCCGAACAAAAGATGGAATAGCTTTACTCTCAGACCTACTCGGGACTTTCCACTTCCTAGGAGCTTCTTTGGACTTGTCCGCTGTAGACAAACCCATGACAAAAGTTAGACTGCATCACATTCGGCTGGGACCCGGAGACCAACGCCCCAAAATCCAAGTCCTGCATCTCTTCAACCTCAATGCCGTGAATAGAGGCCAGCTCATCAGGAATGATCTCTCCCAAAACCCCCTAAGCATTGAACTATGAAGGGTCCCCGTGTGTTCTGGATGACATGATCTCTGCACACGGGTCAAGGATAAGTTCACTACTAAAGACTAGGCGAACATAAAATTTCATAAGAGCATTTACCAGGGTCATTTTTGCCCTCTTCCTCCTCTTCGTCGAAATCTTGAGGTTCTGGGGAAAAGATGATGCCACACTCGTGGAGCTGAGCGTTACTCAGAGAATATCTGGACTTTAGGGGTTCAGCACCCTTAAGCTTTTCAATATGCTCAAGGTTAGTTTTCGATAGATCTTTTTCTTTTAATGCGTTGTAGGTCTTAGTTTCACACTCAGGAAGCCACACGTTGCAGACCTCACCCTGCTGGGACTTGGGCAATTTAACGAATAGAAACTTCTCTTTCCAATGATGATTAGACAACGGTGGGTGTGGAAACAAATTGGCCTCGGCCTTCGGACGTCGACTCAAAAAATACTAACCCACTTGCGTTGTTATAGTACAAATAGTAAAAAACTACCTTGATGCTCTAATCATGCGTCTCAACCCAAGCTTATAACACTGGTAGATGAAAAACTTATGAAACGCCATACGTGAGGCAAAAATTGGTCGGGTGCAAGACCATAAGCATTCAAGACCTTGATAAAGAAAGGATGAAGAGGCACCCTAAAGCCATTGATGAACATGTCCCAATACACACTTATCTCATCAATTGTGGTCATGTTAGCTGATTCGCCCTCATTGGGAAGCCTAAGCTTTATACTTGGTGGAATCTCGCAGCGCTCCCGTAGAAGCTTTAAGTCATAACTACTAAGCTTACTCCTAAACGTGTGCGCATCAAAGGGCTTAGGAGACTGGACGTTTTCTGTCAAGACTTCCTTGGCAGGAACCCTCTCTGATTCCTGAAAGGGAATTACTGGCACGCCAAATTTTAAAAATAAAGGGTCATAAGTCGGCTATACCTTAGCACGCCGGTCACTAGGTTCAAAAACACATTCACTATCTGGGTTGGACATAATTTCAGATCAAAACAAAGGATTTGAAAAGAGAAGTTAGGAAAGAAGTTGAAGCTTACTTGAAAAAGGAGAACGATCTTCAGACTCTTAACTTAAAAACCTTCTTCAAAGCCCCAAACCGCTTTCTCTCTCTCTCTCTCAACACTTGAGAAATGAAATATTGAAGGGGATAAAGAAGTTTACCCTTATATAGAAGCGACTGATCCATCCAATGGATGAGATCTTGTAACCGTTGAAATACCCTAGACACGTGGTGTGTGTCCAATAATGCAGCTGGGGGGAAAATTTACCCATTTACACCATGACAAAAACTTCAACAAAACTGAGTAGACGAGCTACTTTAGTCCTAGCCTCTGCCGAGCAAACAGCGCCTTAGACCACAAACTTCTACTCTATCCGAGTAGACGAGCTACTTTAGTCCTAGCCTCTACCGAGCAAACGAGCGCATTGGACCACACGCCTATACTCCATCCGAGTAGACGAGCTACTTTAGTCCTAGCCTCTGCTGAGCAAATGAGCGCCTTGGACCACACGCCTCTACTCTATCCGAGTAGACGAGCTAGTTTAGTCCTAGCCTCAGCCAAGCAGACGAGGGCAATGAACCACACGCCTCTACTCTATCTGAGTAGATGAGCTACTTTAGTCCTAGCCTCTGCCAAGTAGGTGAGCCCATGCAAGGCCTTCACTCGGCCAAGCCGAAAGTAGGCAAACCCGTGCAAGGTCGAGTAGGCGAGCCCCTGCAAGGCCTCTACTCGGCCAGGCTGAGTAGACGAACCCGTGCAAGGCCTCTACTCAGCCAGGCTGAGTAGACGAGCCCCTGTACGGCCAGGCCGAGTAGGCGACCCTGCAAGGCCTCTACTCGGCCAGGCCGAGGAGACGAGCTCGTACAAGGCCTCTACTCAGCCAAACCGAGTAGAAGAGCCCTTGGGATGCCTTTGCTCAGCTTGGCCGAGTAGACGAGCTCTCGAAGAGCTCTGCTCGGCCGAACCAAGTAGTAGAGAAGCTCTTAAAAATAACCAAAATATTGATAAAGAAATCAGTTGTGATGCTATAATTCCATATTCTTCTTTGAAAAAGAACACGGAATGGGAGACAAATGATACGGGAAAAAAGTACCGCCTAGTAGATGGAGACACGTGTCTCCATCTGATGCCCTCAAAACTGTCACACCACTAATGGAAAAGTGAAAAGTGGTAATCACCCACCTTCCCATTATGGCAATAACTCCTACTTAATAGCAGTAACTACCCGAGTAACCTCTCATTAGTCTAGTAACTCCCTAATTAAATGAAGGGTTACTAACTACTAAGGGAAGGGGCTCTATAAAAGGAAAAGGGGGAACAATTGAAAGGTATGTATTTTAATCTGAATCTACACTAAATCCCGCTTAAACATTTTCTGACTTAAACATCAGAGAATTCTCACCAGACACTTTTTCGGCGAGCCACCAGTGTTGTCTTTGTTGTGCAGGTTTGTTCACGAAGTGAGTTCCGGATTTCATTAACAACAAGTTGAAATCTCTGTTTGGAATCAAGATTTTAAAAAATAGGTTAGATATGTAAATAAAATTAAAAATAGGATAAATGAGTAATTAAGTATTAAAAAATATATATATGAAAAAAACTCGGGAAAATGGGATGGAAGCCCGCCACCTGTTTTGCCTTGCCGGAGGAACTTTTTTCTATAAAATGACCGAGTCAAGGCACTGTCGTGTGGCCAAATAGTAGGTAGGGGTCATGCCAAAATCATTGAACGGACTAGGTGACAATTTGTTTGAAGTTGTGTTCTACATCATATGAATTTCCATGTCTGCCGGATTTTATTTGAACCTCATTCCAATGGAGGGACCCGGCTTGCGAAATGACTAGAATACCCATAAAAGTTTTGCGTATTTTAAGATGAGCAAAATTTATAGGAAAATTGACGGACAATAGTCTATTTTCGCACTCTAATGTTCTTTTTTTATAATCTATTTGTTTGCTAAAAATATGCACTAACGAAGAATTATTTCTTTAACGATGACTGCAAAGAGTGTTGGTGGGAAGATTTGGATCCTTAAAAGTAAAATTTGGCAACAGTTGAACGTCTAGCAAAAAGAATTTTGTGAGAAGAGTGAGGGTGAACACACGGTTTGGTCGGTTCTATTTGAAGGCTAAATATTAAACTGAACCGACTATCATTGAATTTTTTTTTAAAAAAGTCAAACTGTAGTTGAACGCTTCAGTTTCAGTAGCTTGGATGGATCAAGCAGATTTACCGATTTGGGCTTGTAATAATTTTTGCACTTTTTTGAACTTAGTGTTTGACATTTGTGATGTATATAACCACAAAATTTTGAAGCCTATCTATTGAAATTATGATAGAGTTAACTTATATATGTTGTGATTAAATGCTAAGTATGTTAAAAACTATATAATAACTAGGATTAGATTAGAATTTATATGTTTTTAACTGGATTTATTTTCCATTTCGGGTAGGGTCGGTTTAGAACGGTTTCAAAACAAAATGAACCAACTGAACCGAACATCGGTTTGAAAAATTAAAAAATCAGACCAATTACTTTTTTAATCAATTTGTGATCAACCGATTTGATTGTTCTGATTTGATCGATTGAATTAATTTGAACGGTATAAATGCTCAAGTAACTGAATGGAACCGAATTCTTCTCACAACATGCTTCTTTCTTGGACATCACTTTAAATAATTTTGGGATTGACATGCAAAAGCAATTTGAATCAAAGTTGAATTATCTATTCGAAAACATTGTTGACATAGGAGAAGTGTTCGAAGAAAAAGTACCGAAAGTACTTTTAGTGTTACTTTTAAAATTTGAAGTTTAATGTCCTTACACTCACTTAAAACGCGAGGTTCTATTTCTGGTATTCTTTTGAATCGAAGACCGACTTAAAAACCTAAAATTTTCGGTAGACTTGAGCACATAATTTGATGTTGAAAGAATTCCGTTTGAATAATTCACATACTATTCCAAAGTATTCACATGAGTGGAAAATTAGCGAAATTCGTGTAGCAGTACACCATTTGTTCAATATGGGCCAACTGATAAAGACCTGGCTGATACGGAAGATCAACACACTTAATTCTCTGAGGTCCACGAACCAAACAAAGTCTGCAACGCAAATTGGAGTGAACACATGGTGTGGTGGGGTGGGGTAGGTACCCGTCAGATCATCCAATGGTTCGTTTGGAATGCGACCTCTCTCTAGTGAAAAAGCCGAACAGAACATGTTCTTATGGGACATCACAAGCCTCATCAAGTGATTCGTGTAATCTTCTTGCAGACTCATGTAAGAGATAAGCCCATCAAATGGATCCATATGTTCTTGTTCTTGAATACAGTAAGTCCTCTTTTTAGTAATACCCAAAATAAGTTAACCATTTCTAGTGACTAATCAGAGCCATTTGTTTGTAGAGTATAATTAGCCGTTAAGTTTATTGATCCACCGCCGAACGTGCCGAACGTAATAGCTACACGATAGTGAAAGTTTTTTTTTTTCCCTTAACCCGACTATTCTACTCTCGGAATGACTCAAACTTATGACCTTGTAATGAAAAGAGCTTGTCGATGTATTTGAAAAGCATATCTAAAAGAAGTTGAAGAGAGAGAGAGAGAGAGAGAGAGAGAGAGAAGATGATAAGATTTGTAAACCTCATTCGCCTCGCAATTGTATATGTTTTAGCAAAGAAAAAAATAACGTAGCGGATAAATTCATGTTTAGAGCAAAGCAAAGTAAAAGATCCTCTACTGCCAAAATAATTTTCATGAAAACCCACACATTCATCTTTGTGTTCAAACTAAGATGAATGCACGTAGTTATGAAACACATGAAATGGTCATGCGCTGTACATGATAGCGAAAATTTGCTTTAGCCTAATCCTTTCCTCTTTTTCTTTCTCGCTTTCTTTTCGAAGAAATATTCACTCACCTTGTATAATTTAACGGCACTTACGTTAGAGCAAAACACTCGTACGTGCCTAACGTTGTACGCGCTGCAGTGAAGGTAGTACTTACTCCTCTCTGCTGCCTAAATTCATTGTTCTTCTTCTTTACTGGTGGTGGTGGATGGTTAGCAGATGCGAATTCTGAATTCTGATGGGAAGATTTTTGATCAGAAAGGCAGCTCCTGCAGATCCGACACGTGTGCGAAAGGCATCGAGATGATTAAAAGCGATCTGGTGGACGTAGGCACTGAAACGTGGCCTAATAAGGGGGGAACACCGTACTGCGCCAAACGTTGGTCTTACTGTTTCAATGTTTCGATTGAAACAGTGGCTCCACGTCATGCTATAATTTTCTAAGCTAAGTGAGTCAACCTTTGTCCAGCAGCGAGTGAAATGACGCTCCTGACCCTCTTGGTTGTATTTTTTAGAGCTAATTACAGCAGTGTCTCTTAGGTTAGGGCGATATTACAGTCAAGGACAATAAGTTTCAAAATGTAACACTCGTGTCCATCCGTTAGGGTTCCGTCCAAAAAATGTACGTTTTATTTGATGTCATCGTTACGTATTTTTAAAATGACAATACTGCCCTTATACTGTATATTTTTAAATTAATTTGAAATCCTAATTTTGTTTTGAAAACCCTTAATTTAAAAATTAGGGTTTTGACCTTCTCCAAGAAGAGTCCGTCGCCCAGTGCCTGATCCTGGGGGATCTGCAAATTAGGTATCGAAAATTGCTCAATCTGTGAATTAGGGTATCAAAAATTTCTCAATTTGCACAACAAAACCCTAATTTTTCTCAATCTGAAACCCTAATTCTTTCATTCAGGAAGATGGCTCCTTCAACTGCAAAGATTCGTATTATCAGTTTCCCTGGGGGTACCTACAAAGACGTTTAATTTCCAAGTTTTAGGCTTAATTTGGGAGGTGAAATGGTCATCGGGAAACATCTGAAACGGCGGCGTGGGATGATGGAACTGCCGGCATAGGGAGACGGAGTGCCCGAACTCACTAAGAAACGGCATCGGCTACCTCTCCGAATTCGTCGCTGGCACCGGCAAGGGCCTCGTGGAAGGCATCAAGGCGTCCGAGCCCCACGACACGCTGAAGCTACACATGAACCAGGTCCTGAACGCTTCGGGCCACGCTGGTTGGAGGCTCGGCAACCTAGCAGGTCATCGGGCTGCTGTACGCCGGGATGGAGAATGGGATGGTGTTGCTCGGGGAGACGGATGACGTAATCAACAGCGTGGCGGCGGGGCTGGGGACCAGGGCCATATACAGGGCGGTGGCCGGGGTAAGGTCCGCGGCGGTGGCAGGGGCGATCGGCAGGGTGTTGGTCGGGCTAGCGGCAGCAGGTTGGGGGAAGGGTGGGGGAAGAAAGAGAGAGAGAGAGAGTAAAGTTTAGATTTAAAAATTAGGGTTTCTTTCTAATTTTCTTTTTTTAAAAAAAGGAAATGGCATTTGAAAAAAATTAACTTTCCAAGATAAGGGCAATAAGGTCATTTTGTTCAAACCGTTAGATTTTTTTAAGATTCTGTCTGGTCAACAGACATAAGTGTAATTATGGCAAACTATTGTCCTCGCGTGTAATTACCCCCTAACCTCAGGGATATAGGTGTAATTAGCCCTATTTTTTTATTCTGGTTGAAGGAAAAGGTGGATATGGACAGATTCTTAGAGGGCATGGGTGATGGGTTACAGTTGTCTACCCATACCTATGGTTTTTTGTTTTTTATAAAATATATCAGAATTGCATTATGTCAAAAGGAGAAGTGAGTTCAGCAGCAGTAGTCAAACTTTTTCTTGGACATTTTGATGCTTTCTGAGTAGTATTCAACGGGTCCGATCTTCAATCTTTGGTACCCTAAGTGTCAAAAAATTGAGGAAAGAAGTTCTTTGTTTAGATACAAAATGATAAGGAAAAAATAGTTAAGGAGCTCTTATAGATGGACAGCTTTCTGACTCTACTTAGAGTTCTAAGAAAATCTGGAAGAGTTCAAAGATACTTTAGGCTCTGTTTGACAGAGCTTTTTTTTTTGTCTTCAGTTTTTAAAGAGCAGCTTAATTTTTTTTTTTTTACAAAAAATAAGTGGGTGTTTGATAACCCTTTTTTTTTAGTGTTTGGTAACCCTTTTTATTTTGACCTTTTTTTTTAGTTGGTTTGCGGTGGCGATGGTGGGGCGTAGCAGTGGTCGACGGTGGTGTTGGTGGCCGGTGGTGGTTGTCGCCGGCAGTGGCTGCTGGCGGTGGTGGCCAGAGGTGGTTGCCGGAGGCCTGAGGTGGCTGTCGGGCGGCGGTGGTGGCCACCGCCCACCGCCGTCCGGTGGTGGCTGCCGAAGGCCAGAGGTGGCTGTCGGTGGCTACCGGGCGATGGTGGGTGAGTTGTGATGGAGGTCTAAAAAAAAAATTAAAGTGAAAACGAAAAGAGTTTTTTCCTCTTTTTTTTTTTTACTCTACAATTTAAAAAGCCACTTTTTAAATTGAAAAAAAAAGTGGTACCAAACACTCCTTTTTTTTTTTTTCCAATTTTCAAAACTAAAAAAAAAGAGCAAAAAAAAAAACCCTGTCAAACGGCCCCTTAGTTCTTGATTTATCGATTTGTAGGCCTTACCTAGCAAGTTAGCGTATCTCTCGCCAAATGAAGGTTAAGCGAAAAGCCTGTAGCTTATTCAAGAGCTCGTGAGTGTTAATGAGCTTTTCTATAGCAACGATGGACGGCTTTTTGAGTCTAATTAGAGTTATGAGGAAATCTTGAAGGAGACTCAAAGATGTATAGTTCTGCACTTGCCGATTTGCTGGCCTTACCTAGCAAGTAGGGATGGCAATGGGGCGGGTCGGATGCGGATTTTCTAAAATCCGAACCCGCCCCGCTAGTCGATGAATTTTGCCCCGCCCCGCCCCGGACCGGGTTATGTATATAAAATACCATAACCGACCCTATGTGGAGTTAGGAACTCCGAACCCGCCCCGCCCCGCCCCGCCCCGCTGTGGAGAGCCGTGCGCCTTGCGGTGGTGGTTCGTCGCAGTAGATCCAAGCTCGTCGTCGCCGTGCGGTAATGCAGTGGAGATCCGTGGGACTTGCGGTGGTGCGGTGGTGGTTCATCGCAGTAGATCCAAGCTCATCGTCGCCGTGCGGTACTGCAGTGGAGATCGCGCCTTGCGGTGGTGCGGTGGTGGTTCGTCGCAGTAGATCCAAGCTCGTCGTCGCCGTGCGGTACTGCAGTGGAGATCGCGCCTTGCGGTGGTGCGGTGGTGGTTCGTCGCAGTAGATCCAAGCTCGTCGTCGCCGTGCGGTACTACAGTGGAGATCCGTGCACCTTGCGGTGGTGCGGTGCTGGTTCGTCACAGTAGATCCAAGCTCGTCGCAGTGGTGGTTCGTCGTCGCCGTGCGGTACTGCGATGGAGAACCGTGCGAGGTGCGGTGGGCTCCAATTCGTGAGGTGGATGGAGAGTGGCCGAGTTGTGCACCGTGCGGTGGAGAGCGGTGAGAGCACCGTGGCCGAGCCATGCGCCGTGAGTGGCTGTCAAGATTGGAGAGAAATGCAGAAATCTCAAATTAGGGTTGCTGGAAAATAGTCATATATATATGGTATAGATGGACGGCTAAGATTAAGTAATCTATTAGGGTAAATATACCGGGGCGGGGCGGGGCGGGTCACGGGGCAGGTATAAGTAAATACCATATCCGACCCTAACCCACTGCGGGTTTTTTTTAAAAATACCATATCCGCCCCACGACCCGGTCAAAGTAAAAAAAATCCGCTCCTATCGTGGCGGGGCGGAAATTCGCGGGTTTGGATTTTTTTGCCATCCCTACTAGCAAGTCAACCAAGTATCAATATCTTTCACCAAATGAAGGTTAAGCTGCACTCCCATAGTTTATTTAAGAGCCCGTGAATGTGAAGCAAAATGTTGCCGTCACGGTCGAATTGGGAGTTTCTCCAAATAACTGTCAAAGGTTTAAAGCGTCTGATTTTAAGACCACCTTACGTGATCCATGTGTTAAAGCAACCTTCAATCTACACCAAATTGTTCACAATTCAGCTCGCCGACTATTAGTTATACTCAGCTTCTGCATCTATCCAAATGTCCGGTTAGAACAGTGATCACGACATAAAACATGCCGCCCCTGCCAAGCCTGTATTTGAGGAAGAACTGCCCATAAGAATAAATCCAATTACGAACTTCTTCACAGAACCCAAAAATAGACTAAACATCTAATGCCTTTGTAAAGAAAGTCATTACTGGTTGTTAAGCTCGTCCTTTTTATGTTTTGATTTTGGGAGTTTTGGTTGGTGGGGGGTGGGGGGTTGGGGGGGGGGGGGGGAACAACAATTATTACTTATTTTATGCCATTTCTTAGGTGTATATTTTTTCACCAATGAAAAATAATGAAATTTGATAAAAATGTTATGTCAGAAAGATATATATGAATATGGAGATGTGATCCCTTGTTTGCACAGACAACTTAAACTAATTTGTCAAGACGATCTAGCCGTCCATTCATTGTGGATAGCCGATGGACAGACTAAATCTAACTTTAAAAAAAAAAAATTGTCCGCTACATTATGTAGCGGATGCAGATTTTGATCAAAATATCTTGGAATGATTTAATGAGTCGGAGAAATTCGCATGCAAATAGGGGAAGTAGTATGATAAACTTTACCGTCCATTAAATAATGTAACAGAAGGTGAAGGACGGTCAGATCGCGCTAACAATTTTAACTTAAGTTATCAACTCTATCAGTTGATTAGCTCCGGTGTATGTATAAAATAATCTAATATTTTTGTTATAGCATTTATCAACACATCCATTTACGGCCTCCGTAAGATATGAATTCCTTACTCACAGATACGAGGTAGGAGTTGGTTCATTCATTACTATTAGAATAGTGTCATAAGATGTATGATTAAGGCCAAGGAAACACACTTGAAGGTAGTAAACAAACAAACAAATTTTAGACCATGGGGTTAGTCTACTTATTGGAAATGCAGGAGATAAAGAAACAAAAAAGTTGACTCACTAATTCTCAACACACACACACACACACAAACCCCCCACCCCACCCCCCCCCCCCCCCCCCCCAAGGCAACAATAAAAGACGAGACGGGATGTCATCCCTGACGAGCTCTTCAAACGTGGTTTTTATCCTTGATTTTAAAATGTTGTATCAGGATATATGTAATAGACATGCTCGCTGTATTGTAACATCAAAAGAATTAGACTGTTATTAGAGATGGAAACACTGACACTGATAATAGACTTTCAGACTGTGATTTGTGCAGAATCAAAGATGTTATTTATACAAATTTAATTGTTTTAGTAGTGACTGTTAACGGATTGTAACAGTAAAATAGTCCGTTTTAACTGCGTAACAGCAAAATATGTGTCAATTTATATGTAACATTCTCCATTGGAAGTGAAAAAGTTGATAAATAACTTTACAGTTTACGAGGCTTAGTTAAAGAATTCGTAAGGACATACTTACCAAGTAGCCCTTTTGAAGGACATAATGTTTTAACTCGGCTAATTTATTGAATCAGCTCTCTCTTATACATCAAGTTCAATCTATGTAATAACCGAATATATCCGGAAAACTTCGCTTCGCTTCCTATAGTTAATAGTCGTAGAATCTTTCTTTGGCACCTTTGAGAAAAGTTAACATACAGTTTCTTTATTTTTTGAAATAAAAAATTACAAAATTCAAACAACATAAGTTGTAAACAGATATTCGAGCTATTCCTTATTTAAAGAAAAAATCACAAATCCAAACGAGATAAGTAATAAATTTTTAATACAATATAGTATAATTTTTTAGTTTTCAATTATTTAAGACCGTCAGATGAGCAAAGAAGATCGGTGCAGAGGAGATAATCTAACCCACCGGCTCAAGATACCAGAACAACCTGCCGACCTAAGCAGCAGGTCGGTGCTCGACCCCAATACGCACACGTGTCGGCAACCCACTAGCTAATGCACACCCCATTTGGCCAAACCCCAGTAGTTGGGTCTAACAGGACTCTCTCTCTCTCCCTCTCCGCTTGATATTTTCCCAGAAAGATAAAGATGTGGTTTTACTAAACTAACCTTATTCTTCGTACCCCCGGCGTGAAAAGCGATGAGATCTCCCCGCGGACGCACCGCCAGCGTGACCCACTAAAAATAATCGATTTTCTACCACCAAACAGCGCATTAGAAGCCATTTCCCAGTACCACCCTCTCTCTCTCTCCTCTCTTTATTCGCTGCCCCGAAGCACACCCCGCGTTTCTTTTGTGAAGATTCCGTTCTCTCTCTCTCTCTCTCTCTCTCTCCCCTATAAATTTCGTCCAGCCCCTCGTCACTTCTCTTCTTTTCTTCAGCTCACCTCTGACCGTTTCTTCTCATTCCTTTCGTTTTTTTTTATTTGGGTGTGTATACCCCTCCTTGCGGAGGTTGCCACAGTTTCCCCTGCAGCTCGCTCAGGTAATCTCCGCAGCTTTCGGTGCGTGTGTTTTTTTTTTTGTGGGGAAATCTCGAAGATTGTGAATACTGAAACCCGTTTGTTTTTTGTTTTTAATCTTCTGATGGGTTTCTTCGGTGATTATCGGCCTCGTGTTGGAAATTTCGCTTGGAAAAGTTTCGCTTTCCGTATAGCGTTTTAATTTTCGTCAGTAACTTGTGTTCCCAATATATCGGCCTGCAAAAGTGGTTGTCTGTTTGATTTTGTGCTTTCTTGGTGTAAATCAGCAGGAATTTCTTTGTAATTTTGCAGATCTGCAAATAAATCGAACAACCGTGTTGATTTTGTTGGCTGAACTCACCCTATTCATCCACCAAAATGATCTTATTTTGCTTTTTTAGCTCTTAAAATTTCCCCCCCTTTAGTTGGTATTATTCGTCATTTATTCCCTAGATCTGCGAACAAATCAGATTTCGCCCTTTTTGCTGAAGAAAGTATGTTTAATTTTCTTTTCCGACCAAATATTGAGTAGATCATGCGACATATGATGAAGAAAATTGGGGATTAAAATTCTTGGTATTTAGTAGTGGGTTATTTTCGCAAAGGATTACTGTATGCTACCTGATCTACTTAACTTCACCATTTATAGCTCCTAGTTTCAGCTGAAGGCAAGCTTTTCTCGATGTTTACGTCAGATCTGCAAAGTTTTGTCGTGAATCAATTTTTTACTTAGTGGTATTCAAAATTTGAATTTCATCTGTTTACTATTTGTCTTTGAAGTCTGCTCACATGCCGAACAATTATGCTTTTGGGTTATTTGAACAAGTCAATAACCTCGGCCGGCAAGCTTACAGCCCTTATTCTAATCATAATTACCTTGACCAGATCGTGATGGTGACTGATCACAATCTGGGTGTTAAAAACAAAGTAAATTGTCAATTTTATAAGACTGTCTTTGTTTTTCTCGGATCTGGAGTATTTGTCATGAAGCATTTTGTCTAAAATTCTTTTTGTTTTCTGTTTCGAACAGCCGTTGTTGGAACAGAGTTTAGGAGGCAAAATGAATCGGTGTGCCATCCAACAAAACGCCTTTGCTGCCTGTGAAGAGATGAGGAGCTCTGTTTCTATGTCTGTTTCCGTCACTGACATAAGAGAGACTGTGGTTTGTCCCAAGCCACGGCGTTTGGGGCTCGTTAATTCGACCATAAACGATCCGATCAGACCCCTTAGGTGGCATATGAGGTGAGTTACTATCAATTTTAGATGTAATTTAAATCAAGTGAAACTTGTTTATCTTGAAGTACTAAGATTTTAGCTTTTGTTTTGTTTCGCTTAACAGCCATCAACAGGAGATTTGTGATTCAAAGGCAGGAGCTGAGCTTCTGGATATCATCCTTACAAAGGTATGCTTCCTTACTCCTTTCCCCCATCTGTTCAGTGATCTATGATCTAGCTGATGATTTTCTGTGTTAAAAAAATGGTGCGTGTCTGGCGTATAATTAAGTTGATGGGGTGCGTGGGTTGGTATTTATAGTTCAGAAACAATTTTGTGTTACACTTGACTCAGTATTCACAAAAAATATCTAGATCTCATTGACGATGTTGTGAGAAATTTGCTTTCATTTATTAAGTATTATTTGGTCACTGTCCCAGGGTGGTTATGCTGCGGAACAACCTTGCACACAGGTAGCCTCGTCGCCCCCTTATTTTTGCGGGTCACCGCCGAGTAGAGTTTCTAACCCATTAATTCAAGACGCACGTTTTGGGGATGAGAAGATCTCCCCAGTTTCACCACGGTCAATCCCCATTCCCTCCGGTCTGTCATTGTCTCCATCATCATCTGCAAGGAAAGGTGGATGTGTTAGAGCGAATTTTGGTAACAAACCGGCTGTGAGAATCGAGGGGTTCGATTGCCTCGACAGGGACAGGCGAAATTGCAGCATCCCTGCTCTGGCCTAAGAACCCAAGCCATACTCTTTCAAGTACATAGAAAACTGAAGCTGAGAAAGAAGAAGGAATGAACAAACTTACTTTGATTAGCAGGAGAGGACTTTTGGTCATTTTGAAGAAACAAAATGGGAGACTATCCTTTTGCTAGTGTGAATATGTTTATAAGGGTCTGTATGTATTGTCTATAAGTAGTTGTTATTGACCAAAAATAATATCAAGAGGTTGTTTAGTGTCCGAGAGTAACTCTCTCATGATGTAATTACGGGAGGACTGGAGTTTTGCAATTTGTGTCCGTTTTGAGGTCCCGAATACTGTAGTGAGCGGCTTTCTGAGGAGAATTTGTATAAATTTAGTCTGTATCGAGTCATTGTTGTACATATTGACGAAGATATTGTAAATGTCTATTGTAGTGGTTTTGTTCATCTTTGTTGATCATTCTTCTTGTATGGATGGCGGAGTTGTTTGATTTGATCATGCATGCTTGTTTGCCACGCGAAGAATTCCTTTCTCTGTTAGGTTTCTTTGAATGGGCCTTTTTTTGTTTTCTCCCCTCCTTTGTTCACACTTTAATGGAATTCTGTGAATGTTATGTATCGACCTTCTGTAAAGCACTGATTTGTAGTTACTGCCCTTGACTCTAAAGAGATTGGCTTGTACTAGTTACTAATGTGATAAATTCCTGAGAAACAAGTCACGTGGTGTTCATCATCTAAATACAGTGGAGTGCACTCTCAACATAGAGGGGAACCACAACTTTAGGTAACATCTGTTGTGAAACTTTGAAGGGCTAATTACACTTATGTCTTTGGAGTTAGGGTGTAATTACAGGTAAGGATAATAGTTTGGATAAATTATACTTACATCATTTGACCAGACGGAATATAAAAATACATAACGGTTTTGACGAAAATACTTTATTATCCTTAATTGAAATTAAAATTTCATTTTTTTGGGCTAATTATATTTATGTCCCTAATTATACGTAAGGACAATAGTTTGGACAAATTATACTTATGTTATTCGATCCGAAGGAATACAAAAATAGATAAAGGTTTTGATGAAAGACTTTATTACTTCTAATTGAAATTAAAATTCTATTTTTCTTTTTTTTTGTTCTCTCCTTTATTTCTCCAGTCCAATCTCTCTTCTCAGATTCAATCTCTCCACTTTCCCCTCAACCCCGCCCCCTCCCCTCTCCCACCCCGCTGCCGCACCTCCATGCTCTTCCACGCAGATGCAGCCCCCACCTTCATTCCCCCCCCCCACCCCGCCGCTCAACCCCTCTCAGACCCGCTGCGAATCGCCCTTCTCTCTCTCTTTCTCTCATGCCACAACTCAAAATCACGATAGGTTTGTTTTTTGGGTTGTTGAATTGATGGTGGGTTTTGGTTTGGGAAGAAAGAAGAGTGGGTTATGGCGGTGGTGCGGGGTGGTGGGTAACGGCGGTGGTGCCGGGTAGTTGGGTCACGAAGGTTGGCAGTGGTGTGTAGGTATGGTAGGGGGCGGCTACGGAGTGGGGAAGGGTGGGGCAGGGAGGGATGGGGCGAAGAAGTTGTCGGCGACGTGGGGCAATGGAGCTGCCGGCGTAGGGCGAGCAAGGGGGCTGCTGTGGGGGGCGAGGTGGGGGGAGAGAAGAGATGGAGGGGGAAAGGCAACGCACGGGCGATGGGGGCAACGCCGGTAGAAGATTGGTCACTAGCGATAATTTAAAAATCTAATTTGAAAACCTAATTTGAAAATTAGGGTTTTTATATAAACCCTAAAAACCCTAATCCTAATTTGAACATTTAAACCATTATATTGGATATGAGTGTAATTTGCCTAAAAAATTCTAATTCTAATCCTAATTTGAATATCTAAACCATTATATTAGACATAAGTATAATTTGTCAAAACTATTGTCCTTACCTGTAATTATACTCTAACCTCAGGGACATAAGTGTAATTACTTAGTATATGCAGTAAAGGGTAGTATTGTCATTTTGAAAATACGTAACGATGACATCATAAAAGATACACTTTTTGGACGGAACTCTAACAGATGGACATAAATGTTACAAAATTAGGGTTTTTGGTCACGGAATGTTACATTTTGAAACTTAATGTCCTTGACTATAATTACACCCTAACCTCAGGGACATAAATATAATTAGCCCAACTTTGAAATGGTATTGTCTAAACAAAATTTGAGATTTTCCGGTTGCGTTACTAATTTCTACTTGAAACTTTGTAATTGGTTTCTTTCTACTTGAAACTTTGTAATTGGTTTCTTTCTTTCTCTCTCTTTTTTTTTTGGTGCATACCATATAAACAAAATTTACAATATAAATCTAAAAGGTCAAATAAAAGATAAAACTGGATGAGAAGCCCATTCAAAAACTTACGAGACTGAACTTGATGTGTATGCTAAGCGAAAAATCAGAGATGAACTTATAAAATGCACCAGCTAGGATCAGGCCAAGGTGACATCATCTTGTACAAGATTTCTCAACTCCTGCTGAGAACTCTGTTGTTCTCGGCCAATCTGGACAGAATAAAACCTTCTACAGTTATGTCGCAAACTAGAGATAGGATTGGAATTATGAACTTCATGCATAATCGTGTAATTGGAATCTGTACTTGTCACATAAGCTTTCGTTATTTCGCTGCAGGTTGGGCCTTGGTGCATCTAGCTTTGTCGCTTGTTAATTCTCTCATCTTTAGGTTGATACCTATCGATAAACTCTCTCCTCCTTCTTTGAGTGTTCATCCATATTGAAGTTTCTACTTTTCCAAAGTTTGTGGAAGTTCATTCGAACAACGGGTGCATATGATTTGGTTTAAGTGACACATAGCAAATCGAATTGTTATCCTTTAATTTAAAAATTTTAAAACTGAACTGAATGAAATATTATCGATTTGTACGGTTTGATTTATTCGGTTTAAATAGTTCAGTTTGGTCGGTTTGTACTCATTTTAAAAAGTTGTTCCCTTACACGCTTACTATTAGATCTACATATTAGTTAACGTTGAAGTATACTTCTCTAAATTGCACATAATATTCTTACGTTCAACATCTTAGTGCTCGTATTAATATAAGTTAAAAGTATTATTTCACACACACACACACACACACACACACACACACATATATATATATATATATATATATATATATATATATATGGGAGCTGATCCGTTGATAGCGCTAACAAAATAGGAGAAGTTAATGTTCCTTATCAACGGTCCGGATTCGATCGGTCCGGTTTCATCTTTTTAATGGTTCGGATCGGTTTTATCGGTTCGCTGCTCACCCCTACTCTAACCTCAGGGACATAAGTGTAATTACTTAGTATATGCAGTAAAGGGCAATATTGTCATTTTGAAAATACGTAACGATGACATCATAAAAGATATACTTTTTGGACGGAACTCTAACGGATGGACATAAATGTTACAAAATTAGGGTTTTTGGTCACGGAATGTTACATTTTGAAACTTAATGTCCTTGACTGTAATTACACCCTAACTTCAGGGACATAAATATAATTAGCCCAACTTTGAAATGGTATTGTCTAACCAAAATTTGAGATTTTCCGGTTGCGTTACTAATTTCTACTTGAAACTTTGTAATTGGTTTCTTTCTACTTGAAACTTTGTAATTGGTTTCTTTCTTTCTCTCTCTTTTTTTTTGGTGCATACCATATAAACAAAATTTACAATATAAATCTAAAAGGTCAAATAAAAGATAAAACTGGATGAGAAGCCCATTCAAAAACTTACGAGACTGAACTTAATGTGTATGCTAAGCGAAAAATCAGAGATGAACTTATAAAATGCACCAGCTAGGATCAGGCCAAGGTGACATCATCTTGTACAAGATTTCTCAACTCCTGCTGAGAACTCTGTTGTTCTCGGCCAATCTGGACAGAATAAAACCTTCTACAGTTATGTCGCAAACTAGAGATAGGATTGGAATTATGAACTTCATGCATAATCGTGTAATTGGAATCTGTACTTGTCACATAAGCTTTCGTTATTTCGCTGCAGGTTGGGCCTTGGTGCATCTAGCTTTGTCGCTTGTTAATTCTCTCATCTTTAGGTTGATACCTATCGATAAACTCTCTCCTCCTTCTTTGAGTGTTCATCCATATTGAAGTTTCTACTTTTCCAAAGTTTGTGGAAGTTCATTCGAACAACGGGTGCATATGATTTGGTTTAAGTGACACATAGCAAATCGAATTGTTATCCTTTAATTTAAAAATTTTAAAACTGAACTGAATGAAATATTATCGATTTGTACGGTTTGATTTATTCGGTTTGAATAGTTCAGTTTGGTCGGTTTGTACTCATTTTAAAAAGTTGTTCCCTTACACGCTTACTATTAGATCTACATATTAGTTAACGTTGAAGTATACTTCTCTAAATTGCACATAATATTCTTACGTTCAACATCTTAGTGCTCGTATTAATATAAGTTAAAAGTATTATTTCACACACACACACACACACACACACACACACATATATATATATATATATATATATATATATATATGGGAGCTGATCCGTTGATAGCGCTAACAAAATAGGAGAAGTTGCTAGCGTGATTTAGCCTTCCACGTGCGATCTGTGGACGGTCCAGATCTTCTTTTTACCTTTTTTTGTACGTCCGCTACATTATGTAGCGGATATAATATTTTTGACAAAAATACCTTGAAATTGAGGGAGCTACAGTAGTTCGATGGAGCTACAGTACTCATCTGCTAGATAATGTAGCGAACAACAACTCGTAACTACTCTCTTCATTTTTCCTTTGAACAAAGTATGTTCTTCTCGCTCTTTCTCTCTTGATTTTTTTATGATATTTTCCTTTGAACAAACTGTATTCATCGTCAGTTTCACATTCTTGTTCAAATATACCAAGAAATTCAACATGAAGAAAGACTGTAGAAAGTAGTTCTTCTTCCCTTGCACTCAACAATCTGCCACTTATTGTATCCATCAGGTTAATCTTGAATTCACCAGAGTAGACGACATGGCCCTCACCATTAAGCTCTCTCTAACTAATGCACCACCCACCACATATTCGACCTTTCTTTTCTGTGTTGCGGCTCCACCATGAAGAAGAAGAAAACTAGAGCCACAACCCATTCACAAATGCAGTCTCCACTAAAGAGAAAAAAAGAACATGGCCAGAGACATAAATATATGAGACACGACCATTACCTCTCCACCATTTTTGTGAAAGCCACCACCATCGGCCACCTTCACCGTCTCACCCATCATCGATCCACCAACACTGTTCAACCACCATTATTTTGACTAAGACAAGATCTGGTTCTGCCTTTTTGACAATAGATACCCACACTGCAACAGCCACCGCCGCCTTCAATCGGTGTCACCACCGACCGTCTACCCTTCGATTTCACTCACTAATTCCTGCAAATCTTGCTACGAAAATGTCGATCTCTGCAATTTTTGGCACCATGATTGTCATCGTACCACATCCTACCTCCCTCCGTCGTCGAGAACCGGCGGTGGTGCGACGAAGGCAGCGCCTCCAAGAGTGGACAGCGGCTCCAGTGGTTTCGGGCTTGTGACGGCCTCCTTTCCAGATCTGCATCTTCATAATATGACATAGAGAATGGATACAAGGGAGATGGAGAAGATGGAGAAGATGGAGAGGATGAGAGATAGAGGTGTCAAATGGGCCGGGCGGCCGCGGGCTGGCCCGACTCGGCCCTTTTTTGGCCCGAGCTGGCCCGACCCGTTCATGAACAGTGCTGGCTCGGCCTTTTAGGGCTTAGGGCCTTGGCCAGGGCTAGGCCTGCATTTCCTAGAAAAAAGCCCGGGTCAAGCCCGGCCCGAAAAAGGCTCGGGTTTGGCCCGGCCCGATCCGTGGCTAGGAAAAAGCCCAGGTTTGGCCTGGTTCAAGCCAGGCTCCCCTCTTTACTTTTGAAATTCCACTTTCCCCCCTTCCCCTCAACAGATTTATTCCCCTTTTCCCCCCTAAATTTCACTTTTACCCCCCAAACAGCAAAATAACGGCTAGTTTGGGGGGTATTTTGGTCCAAGTTTATTTTTTCAACTCTTTTAAGGGTTTTACACTCTTACCCTCCCCAACAACTATAAACATATAGTTTTTAGGGGTATTTTGGTCTTTTGTGAAGTTTTAAAAATCTATAAATTCACACCATTTCTCTCTAATTTTTCACACCAATCTTCTTACTCTCTCTTATATAAACATTCTACATTTCTACAAGCTTTGCTACTCTTGCTAATTACTACTCATATTTACTAATTAGTACTCTTGCATATTATTAATCTGTGTTTACTAATTACTACTTTTGCTAAATTTTATTTACTAACCACTCCTCTTATTAATTTGTTACTCTCTAATTCTTTTATCTAGTAATTAGTAATTAGTGAATTTTTATATTTATCAATTACTATTACTAATTTTTTTAATTACTAACTCTCTCCAATTTCGAATTACCCTCAGTGATTCATTTGTTACTCTTTAATTATTTTAATTGTTACTTCTAATTACTAATCACTGCTCTTATACTTGTGTATTTAGTTACTCTTACTAATTTTATTTTTTAATCTAGTAAAAAAGTTTAGCGTCAAATATGACTGGATTATTGAAGAAACTGAAGCGTGGATCATCATCACGAAAAACATCATCATCATCGCAAACACCACCACCAGCACGAGCGCCAGCACCACGGCCATCACAAACACCAATCCAAGCACCACCACAACCATTCGTTCCTGGACGAATGAGTACAGGCTGTATGATAGATACCCAAGCCAATTGGGAGTTCAATCAAAACATTCCAGATTTTGAATACACGCCTGATCAAGACCCCCCGCATTATAGTCAAGGACGCAGCTCGGTTGGCGAAGCTACTACTCCGTGGCATAATCTTAACCCTATGCCTGGTCATGATGAAGAAGGGCCGAGCAATGCCTCCGGTAATGAGCCAGAAGTCCAAAAGGAAAAAAAAAAGAAAGCCGAGTGTTGGAATCATTTTGATGTCGTTACGGTGGACGGCATCCGAAAAGCTCGATGTAAGTACTGTGCTAAATTATTTTCGTCTGGTAGTGGTAATGGACATCTTAACAGGCATTACCCTCAGTGTGCACCTCGACAAGGCCACGTCGAACCTACCCAAACGCAGTTATCTTTTGACGGTAAGTTATTTGTTTATAATCAGCGAGAGCAAAGAGACGGTCTCGCTGAATTTGTTATTCACGATGAACAAGCCTTTTCTTTTGCCGATAATGCTAAGCACTCTAGATATATGAACACATACGTTCAACCTTTGTACAAAAAGGTTCATAGAAACACAACTAGATCCGATGCACTCCGACAGTATAATGCTGCTAAAGCACGCCTGATCGATTATTTCGATAAATTTGACGGTAAAGTTAGTCTTACTTCTGATATTTGGCAATCTCTGTTTACTTTTGTTAGTTATACTTGTGTGACCGCCCATTGGATTGATGCAGATTGGATTATGCACAAGAGAATCATCGCTTTCGAGCTCTTTCCTTTTCCGCATGATGGAATGAACATTGCTACTATTATATTAAAAGCATGTACCACGTTTAAATTAAAGGATAAGATTATGAGTATTAGTTTTGATAATGCTTCTAACAATACAGCTGCTGTTGATGCTTTACAGGAGAGCCTCAAACCTGTACTTTCTGGTAAATTATTTCATGTTCGTTGTGTTTGTCATATAATTAATTTAATTGTTCAAGATGGTTTAGCTGCTGCAGGAGATATTCTTGTCAAAATGAGGGGTATGACAGCGTATGTTAATAGTTCGAGTCCGAGAACACAACAATTTAAAACGTTGTGTGTTGAATATAATATGCCTCGCAGGAGAGCAGTTACAGATGTGGTCCACAGGTGGAACTCTACATACCATATGCTTTTACACATTCTGGCATACAGAGAAGTCTATACGCATTTTCTACTAACCTTGTTCCCAGCTTGCTTGCCAACTCAAGAGGAATGGCAGATGGCCACATACCTAGCTGAATTTTTGGAGGTATTTTACACGTCTACCAATTTATTGTCTGGTACGTACTATCCCACCTCTCCTCTCGCTGTAATAGAAATTCTCAAGATGGCTACAATGTTAACAAAATGGAGATATATAGGACCCTTTAAGGAAATAGTAAAAGTGATGGATAAAAAATTTAATAAATATTGGAGTGAACTGCCTGCTATTTTTGCTGTGGCTACTTGTTTAGATCCTAGGTTAAAGTTGCATGGCGTGAACGTCTCGATACAAGAGATATCGAAATTAATGTGCTACCCAGTAGAGGATACAACCGCACTCACAGCGAAAGTGAGCAAGACATTTGAGGAACTGTTCAACCTCTATCGTAATTCTGCTGACGTGCGCGGGCGAGCTTCATCATCGACTGCTGAGAGGTATTATGCGCCATACCTTAAGGGCTTTGAACATCTAGTAGCAAGACAACTACCAGGTGAAGGTACTTCTAATTCGGCAGGTTCGTCTACTTTTTCCTCTTTTAATGAGATTGGTGTATATTCAAATACTGATCATTATTCTGATTTATCAATGCAAGAACATTTTAATTTGTTAAATTTTTGGAAACAAAATCAAAACATGTATAAAACTTTATCCCAAATTGCACGGGATGTACTGCCAGTGCAAGCCTCCACGGTTGCTTCAGAGTCGGCATTTTCAGCCAGCGGGAGGGTTTTGGATGACAGGAGGAGTCGTCTTAACCCCGAGTCGCTCGAGCTATGTGTATGTTGGAAGGATTATCTTGATGCGAAATACCGCGAGCAAGATAAACCGATTGATGATAGGAAGAGCAGTGACTCGGATGTTGAAGTACTTCCGGATGATTAGGTAATTTCTTTTTATTTTCCTTCTCTTAAGTTTTAAGAATAAAATTTCTCACAAAATATAGTTTTTTTTCATATATATATATATATATATATATATATATATATATATATATATATATATATATATATATATATATATATATATATATATATATATATATATATATATATGGGGACCGATCCACATCTACCGGTGGAGAAATAACAATTTCTCCACCGAACCGCAGGTAAGAGCAGCGGTTGGCCACGTGGCGCAAAAAGGGACGAAAAAGGACGAAAATAATATGAGAAATTCACGAAAATATCACGAGAAAATGAAAAACTCGTGAGAAAATGGTGGCAATAATGCCCAACCGCAACTCCTACATGCGGTTGGCATTATTGCTTCCGTGACCCCACCCCCTTGCCCCCCCCCACGCGTCACCCCCCTTGCCCCCCACCCCCCTTGCCCCCCACCCCGTGGCCCCCACCCTATGTCCTTTTCCCCCACCCGTGAACCCCCTTCCCCCACCCGTGAACCCCCTCTTCCCCCACGTGTCATTACCACCCTACCCCCCACCCCCACGTGTCATTCCCCCCTCCCCCTCCCTGCTGTTCACTCACGGTTCTTCCCTTCCTCTCTCACTTTTCTCTCTATAAAATCCCTCCTCCCCGAATCATTTCTTCCACCCTCCTCATTCTCCCTATCTCACCTACATACAAACAAAAAAAATTTACGCTAGAAGATCGGTGGATAACCGCTAGAAGATCGGTGGATTTTTCTTGAAATATATCAAGTTAAAACAAGTAAGTATTTTTCAATTTGTTCATACCAATTGATTGTTTAAATTGTGTTACGCTTAAATTGTTCTTACAATAGTCTAAAATTCGTGTTTAGGGCGTCAAAATTACGTTTTGACAAATCGGGGTATTACATTCGAAAAATTCCAAAATAGCGATTTTTTAGGGCGTCAGAAATAGAATTTTTCACGAATTTATAAAAAATAGCTAGAGCTAGATTTTGCCAAAGTACGAAACAGAGACCCTAGTTATTTTCAAAAGATCTGTATCAGGTAAAAATTTCAGATTTTTCCAAAGACTGGAAAGGGGTTAACTGATACACGCAACCTTGTAACTTTGCAGTGTAATTTAAAATATCAAGCCAGCGCGATTTCGCGCGAAACTTTTATGAGAACCCTAGGGTGTTGGGAAGTTCCATTCCCCAGGAATTCGGGCCATTCCGAAGCCGTTAGCTAATTTTTTGGCCGAACGGGCTTTTAAGCGCTCGATCCGGACACCGGTTCGAGATTTTTAGGCGAAAAATCCGTAAAATACTTTTTAGATCAAGAATGAACTCAGGAAGCTTAAAATAGCATTTTAAAGCACTTTTGATATTTTCTGAAGCCAGGGGGTATTTTGGTAATTTGCCACCCCGAGAGGGGTATTTTGGTAATTTTCCCGAAAAAGTTTTTCAACGGACTTTTAAGTCCAGAAATGTAAGTAAAACGCCTGAAATGTTGTTTTGCAGCTGATTGCGGGGCGTAATTGTCGCTAAAGGTGAAAACTTAATTAGACAGTTTTTTCACGAATTTATAAAAAATAGCTAGAGCTAGATTTTGCCAAAATACAAAACAGAGACCCTAACTATTTTCAAAAGATCTGTATCAGGTAAAAATTTCAGATTTTTGCAAAGACTAGAAAGGGGTTAACTGATACGCGCAACCTTGTAACTTTGCAGTGTAATTTAAAATATCAAGACAGCGCGATTTCGTGCGAAACTTTTATGAGAACCCTAGGGTGTTGGGAAGTTCCATTCCCCAGGAATTCGGGCCATTCCGAAGCCGTTAGCTAATTTTTTGGCCGAACGGGCTTTTAAGCGCTCGATCCGGACACCGGTTCGGGATTTTTAGGCGAAAAATCCGTAAAATACGTTTTAGATCAAGAATGAACTCAGGAAGCTTAAAATAGCTTTTTAAAGCACTTTTGATATTTTCTGAAGCCAGGGGGCATTTTGGTAATTTGCCCCCCCGCGAGGGGTGTTTTGGTAATTTTCCCGAAAAAAAGTTTTTCGGTCCAGAAATGTAAGTAAAACACCTGAAAGGTTGTTTTGAAGCTGGTTTGATGGGCGTTAGGGTGACAATGAACCCCCGGGGGCTATTTTGCTAATTTTACATTACACAAATTTGTGCTTAAAATAACTTTTAGTTCAGGAAAGGGTGTGAGACACCTGAAAAGTTATTTTAAAGAGTGAATTCAGGAAGCTTAAAATCCCATTTCAAAGCACTTTTCAGATTTTTTTTGTCAGGGGGCATTTTGGTAATTCGCATCCCCGATAGGGGTATTTTCGTAAATTTGCAGCGTTAAGTTTTTCAAAGGATTTCTTAGTCCAGAAATGTAAGCAAAGCACCTGAAAGGTTGTTTTGAAGCTGATTTGGGACGTTAGGGTGATAATGAACCCCCAGAGGCATTTCGGTAATTTGCCGCTCATCGGGGGCTATTTTGCTAATTTTACATTATACCAAATTTCCCGAAAGACGGTGGTTTAAATAAATTTTATTCTTCTTTTATTTAAATTTATGACTTGTTGAGAATGATATAATTTTTATTTTTTAGATTACAGTATAAATATGGATGCAACTGGAGGAAATAATTTTTGTGAAGGTTCTGATCCACCTTACGTTGGTCAAGTTTTTCAAGCACTGGACGAAGTTGAAGCATACTATAGAGCATATTCGAAAACGATAGGTTTCGGTATTAGAACTAAGACGACTAGAAAACGGGCGAATACAGATCAAATTTGTGCAAGACTATTTGAGTGTCATAGAGGAGCACCGCATGTAACTCCGGTCGTTCGGATCAGTGACGAAGGGACAACAAGACAAAGAAAACGGGACACATTTCCGGGTACCGGCTGCAAGGCCCATGTGTATGCAGTACACCGAAAAAATGAAAACCATTGGGTTGTCACAGGAGTGGAGTTGAGCCATAATCATCAGTTGATGACCCCCAGTAAGATTGGTCAAATTCATCAACACCGAGAAATAAGCGCGGCACACAGACAACTAATTTTTACAATGGCCGAGGCTAAAATTCCACCTTCTAAGATGATGGGGGTTTTCTCAAGCCAGGCTGGGGGGATTGACAAGTTGAGTTTCAACGAAGTAGACCTTCGAAATGAACTTCGTGCTCAGAGGAGAGAGTCTTTCGGTAAGAGTGATTCTCAAACTACACTTGATCTCTTCAGGTCCCTTCAGAGTGAGAATTCTGGATTTTTTTACAGTCTCCAACTGGATGATGAGAACCGCATTAGTACTATATTTTGGGCGGACCCCCGTTCTAGAGCTGCTTACCAAAATTTTGGGGATGTTGTGACGTTTGACACCACATACCGCACCAATAAGTACTCTATGCCTTTTGCTCCGTTCACCGGGGTGAACCACCACTATCAGTCAATCTCGTTTGGCTTTGCCCTGCTTAGGGATGAGACGGAGGAGTCATTTACGTGGTTATTTGAAACGTGGCTTCAAGCAATGTATCATATTCCTCCAAAGACCATCATCACCGACCAAGATCTGGCAATGAAAAATGCAATCGCTAAGGTCCTTCCAGATACTCACCATGGCCTGTGCACATGGCACATAAGCAACAAATATCCCGAACGGCTTCACCATGTATATGCAAACCATCCGTCATTCAAGACTGACTTTAATACATGTGTGAAGAAATCGTTGACGGTAGACGTGTTCGAGGAGAGGTGGGCCACGTTAATGGATACTTACTATTTGCACAATCACGAATGGTTACAATCGTTGTATGAGATCAAGACACAGTGGGTCGGTGCCTACACCAAGAATTTTTTTGCAGCCGGAATGACTACGACCTCGAGAAGCGAAGCTATGAATTCATTCTTTGATGGGTACGTAGGCCAGTCTTCAAGTATAGCGGAGTTCGTACTAGAGATGCAGAAAGCCGTTGACAGGCAATTGTACCGTGAGAGAGAAGCCGACGCGGCTACAGTTTGCAAAGAAAGAGCTATACTACTTTATTCACCTTTAGAGGCTCATGCGGCTCAAGTCTATACCAAGGAAATGTTTCGACAGTTTCAAGAGGAACTACTAAAGTCGAATCAATATGGCATGACAAAGTTGCACGAGTATTCCACCAGAGATATCAAGGTTTATGCTTTGACAAATGTGACGAACTTCGCCAATCCGTGCTCTTCGTCGGCTCCGAGGACCAGACGACATTTTACCGTAGCAGTTTGTAAGGACACCGGGTTGGTTAATTGCAACTGTCAACTGTTTGAGCATAAAGGTATACTTTGTCGACACGCGTTGAGGGTTTTGAGCGCCAAGAATGCTAGTGAAATCCCTCCACCGTATATCTTGGAACGGTGGACGAAGGAAGCCAACAGAGTCCACGGTCACATTCCTTACGTGCCCAATGTTTCAGTTGATTTCGAGCAATCTGAGACGCTGCGATATAATCACCTTTGTAACATCATGCACGGTTTATCAATGGATGCAGCGTCGACATTTGATGGGTACAGGTATCAAGTTGAAGCAGCCGCACGGGATAAGGCTAAGCATGCACAGTTTAGGATGGCATTACCAGAAACTGTGGACACTCCGACTACTCGCAACTCCAGGCGGTAGATTCAATCGAGCCAAACAGCCAGTCATTGACGGCACTGACCTACAAGGTGAGGAGGACGATATTTTTGATCCAATTATTTCTCAAACAAAAGGGCGAAAACGAGCAATACGCATGAAGAATCCGATTGAAGAAGCAACGGGTCAAAAAAAATTACGAAAGTGTGCGTTGTGTAACAAGATGACTGATCATGACAAGAGAAACCATTATAAAGTGTTAGGTATCGAACCTGGCAGTATGGTCGAGGAGGACGATGATGAGGAAGAGTGTTAGGGTTAATGTTTCAGTTGTATAAATTGAACTTATATAATGTTTAAATTTGTGATTTGGTTTGTGCAATCTTTAATTTGTGATTTGGTTTGTGGATTATTGATAGTTTTGGTAACTCCGTTTTCGGGCACACTTTAGGCCCCATTTGATAGCTTCCGAAAAAAGTTGTAATTTTTTTTGTCACTTTTTTTCCGCTCATTGCACTTCAGGCACGCTAGTTAGCCCATTTGTAAGACTTTCGGCGAAAAACGAGACACATTAATTTTTGAGTTTTCCTAGGAAGGGCCTATTCGGGCACACTTTAGGCCCCATTTGATAGCTTCCGAAAAAAGTTGTAATTTTTTTTGTCACTTTTTTTCCGCTCATTGCACTTCAGGCACGCTAGTTAGCCCATTTGTAAGACTTTCGGCGAAAAACGAGACACATTAATTTTTGAGTTTTCCTAGGAAGGGCCTATTCGGGCACACTTTAGGCCCCATTTGATAGCTTCCGAAAAAAGTTGTAATTTTTTTGTCACTTTTTTTCCGCTCATTGCACTTCAGGCACGCTAGTTAGCCCATTTGTAAGACTTTCGGCGAAAAACGAGACACATTAATTTTTGAGTTTTCCTAGGAAGGGCCTATTCGGGCACACTTTAGGCCCCATTTGATAGCTTCTGAAAAAAGTTGTAATTTTTTTTGTCACTTTTTTTCGAATGCCGTCATATGAAAGGTATATTCGCGCACATTTTAGCGCCAAATTCATAGCATGCGAAAAATTATGTACATTTCTTTTTGGTACAGTTTTTTGTAACATCACAGCAGCTAGCCACGCACGTCAGGATAATGGTAATGAAGGCGTCTAGCTTCATTCTTTTTCAGCTCCCAGGCTATCCTATACCTAAACGTCAAGGCATCCTTCCTAGTCCACGAGGAGTGTTTGAGCACTTCCGAGCGAGCAATGTAGTCCATGTACTTGAGGACGTAAATCCCGCAATCGTGACCGTTATATTGCTTTGGTCGGTCCTTTATCATCACGACCGTCCAAGGGTCACCCTGTGGCCGTCCGCATGCTAGCGAGAGGACAGTAGTCTGCATCCAACAATAAAAACGAGAATCAAGCCTATGAGACAAGAACAATATACTATGAGCCAAGGTCAAAAAATAAATACTAACCACTAAAGTGATGTACTCGTTGTACATCTGTGCCAGCAGCTGTCCAGGCTCGTCCTCCCTTAGGCTATCGTATATGTGAACCGTTCTGAACGCTGGATGGAGAACTAATAGGAACCAGTGGTTTGCATGATGACAGGGTATCATGATAAGGTTCGCATCAGCAGCGGGACATTGATAGTCTGCGTTCATCATGCCTAACACGTTTCGACCTGGTTTCCACTTACTCCTGCCGCCCCCTCGCCTCCATTCTGTGAATTCTCTCACCGTTAATTCCACAAAATGAGTGGGATACATGTTAAGCTTCAGATATTCAGAACGGTTAAAACGTTGCTCTCTAATCCGGAGCAGTTCTATGTAAGCGTTCATGACAAAATTTGAAAGATCTGTCTCCGGCGCCAACGTTCTGATATCCTCATGACCTAGGAATGTCGCAAGGGGAAAGTCTGCTGAATTGACAGGCTCATGCCCGAAGTAGTGCCGGTCGATCCAAGCCATCTTGTCCGACCTCAATGGCTTCGTCGCTTGTCCTTTGTCCGACCGAAAGCTTGGGCGCGAGGCCTGGATTCCTACTTGGGGAAGCTGACTCTGGCACTGAGAGTCGTATGCGTTTGGAGGCAAGCGACTATATGGCTCCCATACCTGACTCTGGGGCTGATAGTCGTACGCGTCAGGAGGAGGGCGACCAGACGGCTCCCACACCTGACTCTGGGGCTGATAGTTGTACGCGTCAGGAAGAGGGCGACCGGACGACTCCCACACCTGACTCTGGGGCTGATAGTCGTACGCTTCAGGACGAGGGCGACTAGACGGCTCCCCTTCGTAACCCCGGTACGCAAGACTAAAGTTTTGAACTTCAGTCTTGTACTTCTCAATGGACCTCTTAAGATTGTCAGGAGCCTGCGCGACAAACCAGTCAAACGACTCCAGCTGCTTGAACACCTCAATGCCCTGGTCAACCTAAAAAACATGCATAGAAAATATGGCTAATCATATTTGACAAATGGTCGATAAGGCATCAGCCACCTCGAAGTTCGGCCCTCGACCACCCCTGTATGGCCGCATGTCTACAGCGGGTTTTGGTATCCCTTGTGGACAGCCAGCTTGCTTCATAGCTCGATCGGGCATCTGAAACTCACATTCTTCGAAGTGAATGAGCGGCACCCGAACCAAACCTGCCAGCACGTACGACACCGGAAGTTGCCAACACCACTCATCCAACAGATGCATCACCTTGCCATATGGCTGCCACGTCACCTGGGATGCATCTAGTATCTCTAGTTCCCCCCGATAGAACTTTAGATGGTGGTGAGGGTCTACCCGTCTCCACCTCCGGTTGGTCGTAGGCCCCCAGGCCCACACCCTAGGCCACGTCTCATCGGAATCTACCAACGGTTGTGGACGACCCATGGGTAGCCTCTCGTAAGACCAAACCTGTGAATGCAAACATTATATGGAATTAGTAATTAATCCCGAATATATTGACTAAGGATCCTACCAAGAAAATAAATGCTCATACCTGTAATAGAGTCAGGCAGGCGGCAATGGACTTGGCACCGTTTCTCGTAGCCTTATGCAGTGCTCGATATAGGTGCGCAAGGACAGCTGAACCCCACGAATAGGAGTATACCTCCTCAAGATCCTCCAAGAACACCATATACTTCGGATGCACCGTGTTTTTCGAATGCGTCGGAAGTAATATAGCTCCAATAATATACAGAAGGAATGCCTTCGTATACGTCACGAAATCTTGAGGAGTGTATTCATCCGGTAGCACGCCGTACTGCTCTCTCAGCCATTTAAGCTTGACGCCGTTTGTTGTAAGCGCTGCCCTTGGAATTCCCGGAAAATACTGCATAGCCATATTCGCTATGGATGCAGACGGCACGTTCAAAGTAACGGGTCTGCCGTGACATGGGATTCCAAGTATAAATCCGACGTCCTCTAACGTAACAGTCATTTCACCAAACCGGAAGTGAAATGAGTTCGTCTCGCTCCTCCATCGTTCAACTAGAGCGGATATAAGGCAATCGTCGTGTCGAGACCATTTCCCGGGATCGGTGAACAGGGTTAAATTTTGACGGTGTAATAGCTGTATTTGTTCCTCGTTTAGTACCCACTCTTCAAGGTGCCTTGTGCTTTGAATTGTTTCCAAAACACCCCTATCGACACCGTCAAATACGTGCCTCGCGACGTGGTCATCGTCATCGTATAGGATTGATGTATCATGAGGTCCAGAGCTGAAATTCATACCTTTAAGAACAAAATATAATTATAAACCAACTTAGCGTCCATAATATCCATAATATTTACATTCCAAAACTATAACTGGATCTTTAACCTAGCTTACCAACACATTAGCAATAGTCATTATTTCAATGTATTAAAACAAATCCTCAATTCCCACCACTCCGAACGCTTAATTACGCTAGTTCCCACTGAATTTAGCGCCAACGTGGTTATATAGCAATATATAGCCCGATGGCCCCTACACCTCCAACACCTCAAAACCGCTTTAAAGTCAAGTTTTTAAATGTATTACGTCAATTATATACCAAATATATCAGGAAAAATTTTAAAGGGGGCAAGTTACCAAAACACCCGCTACTTATGCAAAATATCCCCTGGCAGTCATCGCCGGTGCGTCACAAGGTTCAGAACATCTGGAACAAAATAAGTTTTCGGGTGTCTCACACCCTTTCCTGAACTAAAAGTTATTTTAAGGTATGAATTTTAAGCTGGATCCTTCCTAGCAAAATAGCCCCCGATCAGCGGCAAATTACCGAAATGCCCCTGAGCGTTCACTATCACCCCAACGCCCCCGAACCAGCTTCAAAACAACATTTCAGGTGGTTTACTTACATTTCTGGACTAAAAAGTCGTTTGAAAAACTTGGCACGGGAAAATTACCAAAACACCCCTTGGCGCGGGAAAATTACCAAAACACCCCTACGCGCGCCACGTCAGCTTCAAAACAACATTTCAGGTTTTGTAATTATATTTCTGGACTAAAAAGTCCGTCAAAAAACTTAGCACTGTAAAATTACCGAAATACCCCTCTCGGGGCGGCGAATTACCGAAATGCCCCCTGGCATAAAAAAATATCAAAAGTGCTTCGAAATGCTACTTGAGGCTTCCTGAATTCATTCTTGACATAAAAAGTATTTTACGGAGGTTTCGCCCAAAAATCGCGAACCGGTGTCCGGATCAAGCGCTTAAAGGGCCGTTCGGCCAAAAAAATAGGTAACGGCTTCGGAATGGCCCGAATTCCTGGGGAATGGAACTTCCCAACATCCTAGGATTCTCATAAAAGTTTCGCGCGAAATCGCGCTAGCTTGATATTTTAAAATACACTGCAGAGTTACAAGGTTCCCCGTATCAGTTAACCCCTTTCCAGTCTTTGGAAAAATCTGAAATTTTTACCTGAGACAGATCCTTTAAGAATAACTAGGGTCTCTTTTTTGCATTTTGGCAAAATCTAGCTCTAGCTATTTTTTATAAATTCGTGAAAAACTGTCTATATTTGGCACCCTAAAAAATCGCTGTTTTGGAATCTATAAATGTAATACGCTGATTTGTATAAACCTAACATTGAATTATAAGGAAATTCAAAATACTTACTTGTTGTGACTTGATGTATTTAAAGAAAAAACTACCGATCTTCTAGCGGTTATCCACCGATCTTCTAGCGTAAAATTTTTTGATTTGTATTGTTATGGAGATTATGTAGGTGAGATATGAAGTACGAAGGAAGTTGGTAAAAGATGACAGAGTGCAGAAGAAGGGTTCGGGGGAGGGGATTATAAAGAGAGAAGCGAGGAAGAGAGAAGAAAAAAGACAGAAAAAAGTGAGGAAGGGTGGGTGTTTATGCGGTCAAAGGCTGCTGCAAAAAAAAAATTTTCGGCAGAAGGACACCACGTTGGGCATCACGGGGGAGGGAAGGACGACACGTGGCATCGTGGGGAAGGACACCAGGTGGGGCATCACGCGGGGGGGGCGCCAGGGGAGGGGGGAGGGACCAACCGCGGGTTGTAGGAGCGGTTGGGCCCTGCGGATGAGGGGAGGGGACGCCACGTGGCAGAGGGAGGGGACCAACCGCGGGTGGTAGGAGCGGTTGGGCCACGTGGCAGGGGGAGGGGACGCCACGTGGCAGAGGGAGGGGACCAACCGCGGGTGGTAGGAGCGGTTGGGCCACGTGGCAGGGGGAGGGGACGCCACGTGGCAGAGGGAGGGGACCAACCGCGGGTGGTACCAGCGGTTGGGCCACGTGGCAGGGGCGGGAGACCAACCGCTGGTACCACCAGCGGTTGGGCCACGTGGCAGGGGGAGGGGATGCCACGTGGCAGGGCCATCGCCAATACCGCCGGTTGGCCATGCTGGTGGGCCACGTGGCAGGGGGAGGGGACGCCACGTGGCAGGGGCCATGGGGTTGGGCCACGTGGCAGGGGTGGGGGACGGCACGTGGCAGGCATATTAATGCCAACCGCTGGTTGTGCATGCGGTTGGTGTCCTTTTTCTCTCTCTCGCCATTTTCTCACCATTTCTCGTGCCATTTCTCGTGCCTTTTTTGCCATTAATGCAGTGGCCGTACACCTTTTTCGCCTTTTTGCGCCACA